>CAIGQQ010000153.1:2226011-2270302 GCA_903798035.1 Danio albolineatus
ATTATAACATTATAAATGTTGGTTTAATCTACAAGTCAAAAAAAAAAGTTGTTAATCCGCGGGTCACTTGTGATCCATATGGATCAACCATGATCCGTTACACCCCTACCTGTCAGTAAGAAGCCTTTTTAAAGCACCATTGTTGAGAAAATGTAATGTGCAGAATTGCTTAAAATGAGCTATTTTGAGCCTATTTATCATTATTATTTGGTCTATTTATCGTTGTCCAAGTATCAGTTTGCATAGATCAGAATATTTGAGTTAATCGTTGCCTTATGCCAAAGAGAAAATGCCCCCGAATTTAGTGTCTCAACAGGCAGCAACACCAAAAACACAAGTGAGCAACAACCTGGTTTTAGTAAAAAAGGATTTAAATATTGTGGAGTAACAAAAATGTGGTTACTGAAGCAAAGCCCAAAATTCACAGTTACTCTGGGATGTAGATTTTTATCCTGGGCTGAAATGCCTGTTTCTAGATGGCAGAAGCTGACTGAATCGATGCAGTGCAGCAATTTAAAAAAATCTACATTTCTTATAAAAATCGAAAAAAAAAATTTTTTAAAAAAAATCTAAATTACATCTGTAATTTAAACTGAAGTAAAAATGTGTATTTAATGCGTTTCAGTTTACAGTGCAGCCATCATGGATTTGTGTGTGTGTGTGTGTTGCAACTGGATCCACATATGATTTTTGCCACAATTTTGAAAATGTTACATCACTTATCAATAAACTATAAATTAATGTGACCATACATTTTTAGAGAATAGTAAATTATTATTGTTATACGAAAAAAAACCTACATGATTGACACCTTGAAAACGTATTAGTGAACACTAAATGTTTTTTGGATGGTCATCAAATCCAGTTGTTTAGCCTTGGACCATTATGCCACACTACCTTTTGATTTTTAAACATCTTGCTCTTCATAGTTCGTCTGAATTGTATAATGCAGCTCTATAAATGCTTTTAAGTCTTCAAAGTCTTTAAAAGTGTCTAATGGCAGATCATGGATGGGGAGGCCATCACAGCCAAACGAACCGCAGCAGTGTCAGCCATATCAGCTAAAGTAGGTTCTTCTGAAATTAGACCTCACATTTGTAATGATGTGAAAAATAAAGCCACTTCTGAATATGTTACTCTCTCTCCAGTTGTTAATGCCAGCTCTTTCTGAGGTGTTGTGCATCCTTGGTTCAGGACAACAGGCTAGAAGCCATTATGACGTCTTTACAAAAGTCTTCAAATTCAAAGAGGTAACTAGTCTGAATATGAGAGAGTTTTGAATTAATTTGAACTGTACCTGTATACTGTCCTAAAAGAAAAGTGTTTTTTAAACAACAGAGGATCTACATTTTGTGGAAAACACAATGATCACAACAAAAAGAGAACAGCTCTAAGAATTAGGGCTACACAATATATGCTTTTCACCATTAATATTGCAGTCTGTGCATCCACAGTAGTCCCTTCACAGGATGTGCAAAATTGAGTTTATATGTTGGGATTATAGTTGACCAGGAGCCACAGGTTAACCATAATGGAGTGAAAATGTACATTTGCATGGTTTTAAGGCCTGTGACTGTAAGCATTAAGGCACAACATATTATTTAAAGTATTCAGGCAGTACTGTTTGTAACTTTTTAAAAAATTTTTTATAAAGATTTGTTTTATTAAATTATTTATACAACCCCAAATCAGAAATGTTGGGACAGTATGAAAAATGCAAATAAAAAAGAAAGTAGTGATTTCTAAATTTACTTTGTCACTCCATTTGTAAATATACATCCTTTCCCATCATTAAGACCTGTAACACATTTCAAAAATTTGGGACCGGAGCAGTTTAGGGCTAGTAATCAGGTAAATTGGTTGCATAATGATGTGATTTAAAACGGGATGTCAACAGATGCTGGTAATTATGATTTGATACAAAAGCTGCATCCAAGATCCAAGGTCTGGTCCTTTAGAACAAAGATGGGCAGAGGATCACAAGTTTAGCAACAAATATGTGAGTAAATGATTGAAATCCTTAAAAATAATGTTATGCAAAGAAAGATAGGAAGACATTTGGATTTTTGTTTACCTTCAACAGCGCATAACATAATTGAAAAATTCAAGGAATCTGGAGGAATTTCAGTGAGTAAAGGACAAGGGCGCAAGCCTAAACTGAACTACTGTGATCTCGATCCCTCAGGCGGCACTGCATCAAGAATCCTCATTTATCTATAAGCAATATCATGGGCTCAGGGCTACTTCCGCAAACCTTGCCATTACAATACGTAGTTGCACTCACAAATGCCAGTGAAACCTGTACTATGCCAAAATAAAGCCCTATGTTAACAGTGTCCAGAAGCACTGTCAACTTCTTTGGGCTCGGAGGCATCTTTAATGGACCAGCACACAGTGTACTTTGGTCAGATAAGTGAATATTTCAGATATTTCAGATTATTGTGTTCCAGACCAAAGAAGAAAATGATAATCCAGACTTTTACCTGCAACAAGTCTAAAAGCCAGGGTCTGTCATGGCATGAGGTTGTTTCAGCGCCCTTGGCAAAGATAACTTGCACATCTGTGATGGCACCGTTAATGCTGAAAAGCACATAGAGATTTTGGAGCACAACATGCTGCTGTCTTTTCCAGGGACACCCATGCATATTTCAAGACAATGCTAAACCACATTCTGGAAACATTACAAAGTCCTGGCTGCGAAGGAAGAGGAGACTTGACTGACCTGTCTGCAGTCCCGACCTGTCTCCAAGAGAGAATGTGTGGGGCATTTTGAAGCACAATTTGTGACAACAAAGACCCAGTACTGTTTCCCACCTTAGGACATGTTTACAGGAAGAATGTGTCAAAATTATATCTGAAGCACTTCATCACTGGTGCTGCGTCAAAATCTGCATACTAACTGTTCTAAATAGTATGTGAAAATAGAACTAGTATGTCCTAAATCGTAGTATGTTGAAAAGAGTCTGCCAAAAATTCCCGGATGGTTTACTATTTCGGCTCAATTTTAAGTGTAGACTCTAACCACTGATATTTTCCACAGTGCAATGCGCGTTGGCCGTGAATTTGATTAGAACTACCAAACTGGATGAAAAGTGTAAACAAACTACAATTAGATGGATGTGCAAGACCAACTGTCAAGTAGAGGCTTCGGTAAAGATGTTTGTATGACTGTTAGTTAATATCTAGCCCACTGGAGAATATTTAAATCGCGTTGTCTGTGTTCTATTTCATCTGCAGCAACAATACTGAACTTATATAAAGATGTGTTTGGACATTGACGTCTGAATGCAGAATTATTCAAAGACCTGAGGAGATTTCTCTGCATGAAAGACTCGTGAATTGGAGATTTTCCTGCTGCTGCTTCTCTTATAAGGGAGGAAATTAAATGGGACAGAAATGTGGATGATTGAAAGGGCTCTTAACTAAGCAACACAACGATCTGTTAACAAGGAAATCGTATGTCCCAAAGCTTGCATACTCTCCTGTCACGCACTCAAAAGTACATACTTTTAGGGCGTGGTACAAGTATGCGAATTGGGGCGCAGCATTGGTGTCTTCAGTCCCTAAACATCTTTTAAGTCAGGGATGTCCAAACTCGGTCCTGGAAGGCCGGTGTCCTGCAAAATTTAGTTCCAACCCCAATCAGACGCACCTGGGTTAGCTAATCAAGCTCTTACTAGGCTTTCTTTGCAGGTGTGTTGAGGCAAGTTGGAGCTACAGTAAAATCTGCAGGACACTGGCCTTCCAAGACTGAGTTTGGACATGCCTGTTTTAAGTGTTGTGAAAAGAATGGCAACATTACAAAGTGGTAAATACTTTACGGTTCCAGCTTTTTTGTAATATGTTGCAAGAACCAAAATTAGAATTGTGTTTATTTTGGGAAAATAAGAAACAAAAATCATCATCTTGAAATCAAAATATAAATCAAAGTAAATTTGAAAGTCAGTACGTTCCTTTTTTTTAAATTTGTGTTTTCCATACTGTCCCGACTTTTTCTGATTTAGGGTTGTACAATGAAGACGATGTAGTGTTATTTTACATTTGATTATTCAATTTCTGTTCCTAAATACTGTTGGACTCCCCAGGAAACTATAACATCACTGACAACTATGACATCACTATTCTCTTACAGGACATCACTAGTCTCCTAGCTATAACTTTTTGTTGACAAGAATTCCAGAAAAATTCTCAATAAGGTTTAGTTAAGGATTCTGAACTAGCCATTTAATTCTTAGGAACTGCTTTACCCAGAATTGATAATTGATTGGGTAATTAATGCAAAGAAAGAACCACGTTTTGCCATAAGAGCTTCACAAACATTTGCATTAACTTTGAATTTGTCATGTAGCTGTAAAAGAAGATTAACTCCTGCTGCAGAAACCCTACCAAACCATGGCCATGAAAACCATGAAAGACATTTAGATCAGTATTCTTTTTTTAAATGTAAGCATTTTATATTGTGCTTCAGAATATATGTAACTGATGAAATAGGCTTAAAAAGACTATTTTACTCCTTTTATGATGACATCAGGGAGACGTATTATTAGAAATAATTATAGGTTGCTCTCTTATTGTGGAATTGGACACTGTACAGTATGTCAAAGTAATTGAACATAGTTGTTTTTGTTTTTCATCCAATGATGGCCTCAGGTCCGCATTTGGAGTAGAAGGAAAGAAATGGCCCAACAGTTTGTTAATGATCTCCAAGGCCCTGTTAGAGTTTGTTCTTCAGTGAAGGAGGCTGTGACGGGAGCTGATGTGTTAGTCACGGCCACAGGTGCAAGTCAACCCATACTCTTTGGAGAATGGGTCAAACCAGGTTCCCACATAGCAGGTTAGTTGGCCCTCAGGCCTGAGATTTTTTTATTTTTTTTGGTGAGATATTAATGTTCAAGTAGCTGTGTTATGACTAGGGGGTGTCAGAATATACTGGTATTGATGATGATCGTGATATTTAAAGTCCACTTGAACTGGAAGTTCTTACTGACTTCTGATGACTTTTCCAACAAAGTTCTTCCATTAGAGAGGAATGCCATTTAAAAAATCTCTTCAAAGACATAACCAATCGTTTGTTAATATTTGGAAGCCCCTTTCTTTTTTTCTTATGTTAAAACTCTCTAGCTGGATCTTGACTGATCAGCCTTGCTAGCTCTTGACAGTATTAATACATCAGTTTGTAATCTTTCAATACTTAAATTGTAACATTAAAATTGTTGCATATATGTAGACATTTGCCCCTCGATTAGTTGTATAATTGGAATTTATTTATTTATAATTATTTCTATAAGGGTTGTTTGATTTATGTTTGTAAAAATGTTTAGTAAATCATAAAAAAGAATGGAGTTCTATTAAAGAGCAAAATTTTGATTAAAGATTACCAAGACCAGCCATTTCTCTGTAGATCAGCTTGAATGGATTAATAGTTCACCTCAAGTAAATGTGCATTTCCTTTGTCAAATCACTGTTTAAGTTACAAGGAAGATTTTGTGGCATTTGTGTCCCTCATGGCCAGACGCTGTATTATACTCCATTGGAAGTGATCTGTTCCGTCGACTGATTAATGATGTTTTGCACTTCACAAAACTGGAAAGAATTAGACAGTCTGAAGGGTTGTTCCAAAAACATGTATGTGTATATATTGAAATGTAGACTCTCTGCATAATGGATAAAAGGTCATTTTTGCAATATGCATGCAGACAGTTGAAGTCAGAATTATTAGCCTCCCTGTTTATTTTTTTTTCCCACAATTTCTGTTTAACAGAGAGAAGTATTTTTTTAACACATTTTTGAACAAAAGAGTTTAAACAACTCCTCTCTAATCGCTGATCAATTTTATCTTTGCCATGATGACAGTACATGAAATTTGACTAGGTATTTTGACGCTGGTATTCAGCTTAAAGTGACATTTAAAGGCGTAATTAACTAGGCATGTTAGGGTAATTAGGCAAGTTATTGTAAAACGATGGTTTGTTCTGTAGAAAACAAATTAGCTTAAAGGGGCTAATAATTTTGGTGAGGTACATGTATACATTCTATACACACACACACACACACACACACACATATATATATATATAATGGTTATAGCAATTTTGGATCCCAGTTTATTATCCTTTTCTCTCTACATGTCAAAATGTAAAATGATATTCTAAAATTGTGATCAATTTTGATTTCACAATGTTTAAGTGAGGGGTGTCACAATATACAGGAAACAATCGTGAGATTAAAAGTTAATGATACATAATCCAGCAGATTTCTCTAATACATTTAGTTTCTTCATATTCTACAAACAGTCTTGGGTTATGTCAAATACTACAGTAATGCCATATAGATGTGTGTGTGTGTGTTCTTTTCATAAACCGTTGCACATTAACGCTCCTCTTTTATATGTGATTGTTTCTTTTGTGTGCAGTTAATAATAACACACAATTAGTTTTTATACAAACCCATAACTATAATACATAAATCTATTGCACATGCCACAACTTTGACTTCTTTTGATTTTATGTCTATTATTACTCAGTCAATTGATATTAATGCTATTTTCTGTGCTGTCATCCTGTTTTCTCAGTGTTATTGATATTGTACAGAACTCCTTCTTCATTCATTTTAAAATAGTTTTGACCTTTTTTAGGCAAAATGTCATAACCAAATTATGAGTTTAAATCAAAACATACATTATTTTGCTGACTTTAAAGTCATTTCAATAATCATTTTCTTGTTCCAAAGGCAAACAAAATTAGTTCAACTTTACAATGCAAATGAGTTTCAAATGAGCAGTTGTTTACTGCATTATATTTTTGTGTCAGCGGTCGGCGCGTGTCGGCCAGACTGGAGGGAACTGGATGACGTGTTGATGAGAGGAGCAGTGGTCTATGTGGACAGCAGAGAGGGGGCATCAGCGGAGTCAGGAGACATCATTCTGTCTGGAGTACGCATCACTTCCTAAGCAGTAAAATAATTATACAACTTGAGCTGGTGCATCTTAAATACTTTAAATATTATTTCTCCAGGCACACATTTTCGCAGAGCTTGGAGAAGTTCTAAATGGATCCTTTCCTGCTCAGCGTGAGAAGACTACAGTATTCAAGTCACTGGGTAACTTCTTTTTCCACAGCTGCGATCCAAAAATCTGGAACAAGATGTACTGAAGCATTCTCACCACTGATAGAATGTCATAGTAGTGGAATGTTGTTGAAAAAGCTTCTTGGTGTTTAGATTTCAGTCATCTCATAAGACAAAAAGGAAATATTTCTATTTATAACTCTTATTATGCATGCTGAAACCACATCTGCAGCCTCTTCTGATCTAAATTTGGGGTATGTGGGAGTTTGATCATACGCTGTAAAATGCAGAGTTCCACACCATTCCTTCATGTTGTTCCAACACTAATAGATGAAGTTAACTTAAAACCCGTATCTAAAGGGCACCTATGGTGAAAAATCTACTTTTCAAGCTGTTTGGACAGACATACAGTATGTGTAGGTGTAGTGTATAGACCGTCATATTGGGGTGATATAAACACACCCTGCCTTTTTTCTTCTTCTTCGATTTAACAACACAAAAACGGTGGACCAATTGGAGCGGTTTGAGACCGACCGCAACTTGACGTAGGAGTGCGGTCCCCCCGCCCACCGAATTCATTGACAGCTGCGTATTACATGTCTCCATAGTAACGCGTATAATCATATCAACAAGACAGGACGTGCGCAAAGCAACTGGGAATAAAAGGTCTGTTCAGTTCACTAAGATCATCATCAAACGTGATCAAGAGTGAGTTTTACAAGTTTAACACGTGTTTAAAACAGTGCAATTTACTTCAGCTTTATCACCACAGCCGCATGTCATTACAATTATAAAAGACGTTTCAATCCTGCTTTGTGGATGTTAAATCAGGTTTATTTTGAACATTAACTAACAGATATTCATACAGCAGTGGATAATATTTGATTTATGAAGGCTGAAAAACAGCTTCGATTCGTTTGGAGCTGTATCTGAGTCCACTAGATTAGATTCAGAGGTGCACCCAGCTCTATGAGCTCATAAACTCCTCCAGAAACTGAACCTGGATGATGGAAGTTTTCAGCGGTGCTTCTGACTGAGCCGAGCCCAGTTTGGTGAACTGTTGTCGGTGTTGGCAGAAAGATTTCCCCTCGGGAAACTAACAACAGGGGCTACGTCATAATCACACCCCCACAAGAGCAAGCTTCTGATTGGTTAACGGCGCGAATGTCCGCTGAAGTTCAGATTTTCAAACTGGAGCGATTCGCGCAAATTGTGCGTCAAATGTGCAAAACGCTCAATTCGCGCTGCACCATTCGCACGTATCACGCTATTCGCGTCGTTGCATTGGCTTAATATGTAAATCATTCGCGCTTGACGCGTCTTCCGCCCCTGGTGTGAACGCAGCATTACTGTAGTATTTCTGACAAACGTTACGTGAGATCTGCTTCCTTCAAGTCTGTCTGATATCTGACGCAGCCGAGGGTGGAGATTAAGGGACACTGACAGGCACATGGCAACGGTGGGTGGGGAGGACTAGCCTTAAAGACCCAGTACACAAAAACAGCAACAAGCTGTTTAGAGCTATAAAATACAAACTAATGAAAGCTGTAATCAATAATCTGATGGGTGTTTTGAGCTGAAACTTTACAGACACATTCTGGGGACACAAAAGACTTGTTTCTTAAATGTAGAAAAAGGGGTAAAATATGTGCCCTTTAAAAATTGAAGTGGATTGAACAAAACCGTTAAGTAGACCCAAATGTTGTTTTAACTAATTTTAGTTTTTCCTTGATTGCTAACATGCAATTTCGGAACCCTTGCTCCATTTTCTTACACCATTAAACTCAAAACTGCAAGCACTATTAATAAAACCTTGAAACGTTTGCCTCAAAACAGTTTACCTGTGACCAAATGCAAGCACTGCTCACAATTAGTTTTTCTCAATCGCTTTGGTGCATTTCTCACAACACTATTTCATTTACACAACAATTACTGCATTTCTCAAAACATTTAGTACAAACTGCAAAACCTAGTTGATAGCCTGCAAAAGTGTGTCACTTGCTTAAAACGGTTAGCTCATTCCTCAAAAGCAAGTGTTCATGTCTATGAAAGTGGCAGTGTCATCAAGATAAAAAGTCCTGACACCTTTGTTTATGAACAAGATGGTCAAATGGCTTTGTCATGTTTTCATTAAGCAGTTTCAGGAAGAGTCATCTAAATCGGACTTTTAAGTAAACTGTCCTAAGACAGCACTATATACAATTTGCACAGCCATTTGAAAACTACAGTAAAGTTAGACATCACTGCAGTTAGCGAGGTATTGGAGTAACAGATATTGAATATGTATGATCCGCATTTTTACTACATATGCTCTTTGCAATACTAATTTATTCACATCATTGTTCAAAAAAACAATTAGACCCTTATTTACAACAAACAAACTCCCTTTGCGGGTCTCACTGTGGTGCAATGGGTAGCACAATCGCCGCACAGCAAGAAGGTCGCTGGTCCGAGCCTTGGCTGGGTCAGTTGGCATTTCTGTGTGGAGTTTGCATGTTCTCCCCGTGTTGGCGTAGGTTTCCTACAGGTGCTCCGGTTTCCCCCACAGTCCAAAGACAGGTGAACTGGGTAAGCGAAATTGGCCCTAATGTATATGCGTGAATGAGTGTGTATGGATGTTTCCCAGTGATGGGTTCCAACTGGAAGGGCATCCGCTGCGTAAAACACATGCTGGATAAGTTGGCGGATCATTCTGCTGTGGCGACCCCAGATTAATAAAGGGACTAAGCCGAAAAGAAAATGAATGAATGTAAAAGAGAATACAAAACAAAAACAGTAGTAGTTGACATTTGAAGTGGATAAAAAAGGAAGAGGATGAAAAATGAATGAATGACTAAACTGTCTTTGGGTAGAGCTGTGCACAACTGTAAACAATATTGCAGTACATACTGGAACTGAACCTACAACATACACAGGTCTGTAAATCATTCATCAAATTATTCAATTTTGAAGATATTTTCAGGAAAAAAAATGATTTAAACTATTTTATAAAATTAGCTTGACAGATTTTGACATAGTTCAACATTTTTGTATGTAATGACTAACGTAATGAAATAGGGACTATTAGTTTTATATGGAATGACTATTCAGCATTCACAAGGTGATCGTCTTCAGAAACCTTTTTGTTGTGCTTGTTAAAAATCTCTTCACCAGGATGTTTTTTTTTTTGTAGTCCCCAAACTTCATTCGCTGTAGGCTTTGCTAAGCTAACTCTGTAAAAAAGCCAATGTCTCCCTTTGCATTGAATTTTGAGCGTCTTACATTCAGAGATGATGTTTATGTTCACAGTTACAATACACGTCAACTAAGGTTTTAAATTTGATATTGTTGTTCACGTTCTGCAAAATTCCAAAACACTTTTTTCATTCATACTCTATAATGTGTAAAGATAGATGTTTTAGCACTTTTTTGCACGCTAAAAACTCATTTTAAAATTGTTAACAGTTTCTAAACAGGCCGACAGTAAATTACATGCATTTTTTTTACCATATTTATTTAGAAAATGACAATCATTCAGGGCTGATTGCAGTTTTAGCCGAAAGCCTGGATTCCTGCTTTACTGCTGTTACAATTCTTTTTATTTTTTATTGTTAAATGCATTTTTGTACAGTCCAAAGCCTGCCTCTATAATCAAATGGTTCAGCACTTGTACTGTAAAGGAGGCCTATTACATTTGCAACAAATGTATCTCTTCGTTCTTATTACATATTATTCCACATATTCAAGACATGGAAAAGGTTAAATTAAAATCACAAACTGCTTGAAAACTGATGCAGACTTCAAAAGCAGGTGCTAATTTCTCCATTGCTCTGTTTTTAAGTGTTTTTTAGGTCAGTGCGTTATGGATGCAATATACATTTCCAATTTACACAACAAATTGTCATCAGATGTTTATTGAAACAAGCTGATTTTAGCTGTATATGAACTGTTTGATTTAGAGTTGTGTTAGATAATGCACATTGTTAGAACAGGTGGCATCAGTTCTACACAATGTTTATGAGCAGAGGAAAAACAATAATAATGTGGGCTTCATGTATGCATAGACTTTTTGTAAATTGTTTGCAGGAACAGTTTACGAAGTATCATATATTAGCATCTAGGATCATCATCTAAGCTGCACTTTATAATTCTGCTCCATATCAGAGCAAACAAAGCTTTGTTTTGATTATCTGGACATTTTGTATTTTTAACTGCAGGCATGGGGATCCAAGACGCTGTCTCAGCCAAACTCGTGTTGGAGAAGTTGAAGAGCGAACACTGAAGATCCAAAAGCACAACTTCCTCTGATCGTACAACTTTCCGCTGTGGTGGTGAAGCCTTTAACCCAGTCAATGATTAAGAGCATAAACTGCACTTACGGTTTCTACACTATTAAAAAGATTACCTATAAATCAAGTGTAAGAATAAATAAATGATGCATTTCTGTAGGGCAAAACCCTGAACAAAGTTAGCTTATTTCAAGCATTTAACCTGACTTCAGGACAGTGTAAGTGCTAAAAAGCGGAGTTTAGCACAAAGATGCGATTTAAACTGCGACTAGCCTGGTCTCTGAAACTGGGAGTAAGTGGCATCACAGTGAGCTGAGAAAGCGCTCCACTTAACAGCTTTGTTTTTATTACTCTTCCAAACTACTCCAAGCCAATCTTTCAGAGACTTTATTTTTGAAGACATATAGTTGAAGTCAGAATTATTAGAAATTATCACAGTATGTCTGATAATATTTTTTCTTCTGGTGATAGTCTCATTTGTTTTATTCCAGCTAGAATAAAAAGTAGGTTAAATTATTTTAAATGTCAAAATGATTAGCTCCTTCAAGCTATTTCTTTCGATAGTATAATTCTGATTTAACTGTAACTTCTGTGGGTAAAAAAAATAAATAATTCAAGTATAGTCTGGGTTGAACTTAAGCTCAGACTTAAATTTGTCTTTATGAAGATTAAAAACATAACTGAACTTTTGTTGGTCATTGTGCTTATTTTCTCAAATCATCCAAAAGCACATGGAAATACACTATTGGGCTGTCGTGTAGGGAACAAGAATGACTATCCAAAATGACATCCGTACCACCATGTACGCCACAAAATATTACTTTACCTATGAACCTACTCAAGAGGATGTGATAGACACAGAAATCAAGTTTAAGACACATTGAAAACCATAAGACAAAAGACGTGTTTTTACATTTTTGTATTTTAGACACAAAGGTTAATACATTGTAGATTTAGTGGAGACAGTAAAAGCATGAATAAATGAATCATTTAAATCGTCGTTGTTATCGTACTGTCAAAACTCCATGTGGCTAATCACAACCACTGGATCACATGTGAAGATCGATTAGAGGTTTAATACTTGATGACTGTACCCTAACAATTACCGTTATCAAGTATACAGTAGTGATGTTTCCGTAGCCTAAATACAACACTGGGACTGTAAAAATGGATAAAACACTGCCAGACTCATCCAATAAACAGACTAAAATACAGTTTAAACATGACATGTCTTCTTGAAAATTCAGATACAGTAGTGAAAATATGCTATACTCTTGACAAAAAGCTGTTATATGGATTTAACTAGGTTTCTTATACGCTTAAAGAAAAATAAAGTCTCTAGCATGGGGAGAGAAAAAAAAAAGTGTTTCTTCAACTTTCCTCTTGTAAAATAGTTCCTTCAGTATTACTGCAATCTGTCTCTGACAACCGCCCCCCTTCCCAACCATTCAAGAAAAACGAGAGCGTTAGTGTGAGCAAACTGAGATGCAGGTTTCACTTTTGGCAATATTTCATTCTCTACAAAAACGCAGATTGTAAACAAAACACGTGGGCTCACAAAGACGGAGAAAGAGAAAAGGAGTACGTGGTTTCCTAACATCAAAATGAAGGGGAAAGAAAGAAGGTCATTAGAAGGCAGCAGGAATTTCTTAGTGTACATTGGGAAATGACTATAAATGCCGCTCTTCGTCTCTCAAAGTAAATACTCTGGCATTTTAACAGCTAGTTAGTGGCGTAATTATAATTACAATTCAAGAGAGAGAGAGAGAAATATCTGTATGCATACACCGGTTCATTTCCCGTCATCCCCGCTTCCATTGTTCTCCTCTCAGGTGAGCTCAGATTGCAGCTGGTGCTGTGTGCGCAGTCAGTTCACAGGAGGAGACATCTTCTCCTCCTCCTCTTCACCGGTGGTGGACACAGCACTGCACGGATGGCTTCATCGAACACAGTTTTAAGGCCGCGTTGGGTTAAGGCTGAGCACTCCAGGTACTTCACAGCTCCTGTGGCGAAAATTTTAAAACATTTTTAAAGTGGATTCAGAGAGTTAAAGGAATGGTTCGTCCAAACATGACAAATGTTCACAGTGATTTCCATGGTAACGGGGAAAAAGGTTTAAATCTGTTTTGTAAACATGAGATTAAAGGGAAAAGTTGCTCAAACTGAAAGTTTGACTCTACTTGGAGTTTCTTCTGTTGAACAATATATTAAGCGCGAGGACTGTTTTTGGTGATTTATTCCTTTAAGACGCAATCTGACTGACTGCTACATTTACATAATGTCGTAATGTAATTTTTGATAATGTTTTGCATCTACACAATGTTTTTAAAATGATACGCATTTACACACACCTGCGGAAATGGCCAAAAAGCTGCATTATGTGTGGCAGGTTTTTTCATACAATGCATAATTTGCCCTGTGGGCATCTCCGCTTTTGGTTAGAATGAGAGGTAAATCCACATGTGGTGAACAGTTGGGAAACACTTTGACATTCAACTCTAAATGTATACATTTAATGTTCCAAAACCAAAATACTGTAAACGTGCCAATAAAAATGACCCCTACAACTCTACTCACACAGCTTGACTGACTGTCTTTTCCTCAGACACAAAAACAGAATTTACTAAATCTCACACACAATTATCCCAAAGCCAAGAAGAAGGTCTTATTTTGCTAGTTTTGTAGCATTCGTTTATTCTAGTCATATTGTGACATTTACTTCAGGTTTTGGAACATAGCAGATACTGAATAATCTTAAATACTGAACTAATGAGGGTGATGTAAAAAGGCATGGAAAGCCCAGACAGTAGCTGAAATCTCTCAACTGTTAAAAAGCAACTCTGCCCCTTGTCAGTGTAAACAAACATTAGCTGCTTCAGTCACAACATCTAACATTACTAGATGTTCATGAAACAAGAGTGGAGGTTTAGCAAGACAATAATCCCAAACACAGCCAAGGAACTCTTGATTGGTTTTCGGAATATAAAGCTGCTAGAATGTTACAGCCGAAAGTAAAGAAATAAAGATCAGCGTTCATAGAAAAGACCAACCGAACCATTGAGTCTTTTAGACCATGATTACCACCTTCCCCTTGTGTCATTCCATTCTTATTACAACTCATTTTTCAGGATATTTTGTTAATTTGTATATTTAAATTGTTTTGGCTTTTGTCAACAGCTCCTTTAGAAATACATTTATTAGGAAGATCATGATGTGTTCAATACTAATGTTTACCTGCTCTATATATGCAGGCATTTTTGGTTGTTTATTGGTCAAGTTTTCTGAAAACAGTATATACTAAAATTAAAAACAGACGTATAAAAGCAACTAAACTTTAAAAACCGCTACATTAAAACTGAAAGTGCTGACCTATTTCTTTGGCCATAGCAAGGCCTTGAGGGTATGTGATGGGAGTGAGTTTCTTCTCCTTCAACTTTTCAATGGTGTCCTTGTCATCTCGCAAATCAAGCTTAGTCCCAACAAGAATTATTGGAGTGTTAGGGCAATGATGTCTGACCTCCGGATACCACTGTTGGAGAACACAAAACATACGTTCCACTTAATGCAAAGCCATTCTATGCAATAAATAAATAAATAAATGCACAATACACATAAACATCTAAACCAAACCCATGTTTTACCTGTGCATAAACAGCACAGCCTACTCTCTAGCACCAGCAGTGACTAATGGCAAATATCAGTTCATAGAGCCTTACCTAGTCACTTTGCAGATGCAGAAGATTAAAAAGACATTCCATCTCCTTAACTGCAGCATCAACAAGCTATTTTGAGTCTTTATAACAACATTTGCGCAATAGCTCACGCCAGACAGACTATTTTTACAGCCCGTTCCTCTTTTCCATTAAGTGTGATCATTTCGAAAGTACTCTACTTTGATTAAAAGCCTAAAATATTCAAGATTAGCTTACCTTTGCACGGACGTTCTCAAACGAGGCCGGACTCACAAGAGAGAAACAGATCAGGAACACATCCTACAAGAAATGAAAAATACAATCAGACAAAAACTCTCCCTTTGTTCAGCTTTTCTTAGGAATTATTGAACTATCCAGTAAAAGCAAAGCACTGGCTAGTCTGCCTCATTAATGAACTGTAAATTGAGTCCACTTGTTTCCCTGAGTGAAACAGAGCCACAGAAACACAGAGAGGTTTGTGCCTGAATGACAATGACAAACAATTGAGTCATTCACACCCGCAGCCTTAGACAACAGAGCTGCCATTAATGCTCATTTAAGAAATCACTGCAGCTTACCAGCAATCCAGCCATAAACATGACTGTTTATTAAGTTTCCAAAATAGTATGTCACCAAACCAGTTTTGATAGCCTTCCTGCTCTCATGAATCGCAGTCAGTTAGTCACTACCTGTAAAAAAATTCCAAGTAACCTACCTCTGATGAAACCTCCGATAAAAATCTCATTATTCATTAAATATCTCTAGCTTAAATATATTGTGATACCCGTTCAGGGTCGAGCAATCAATTGCAACTTAACCAATTTTTTGCTTCTCATAATGCATAATTCACCATGCAATATATCAGAACGTGAGTTTGGACTAATATTAAAGTTGCTGAATACTTGCAATGACTTTGTTGCTGTTCTAATAAACACTATAGATGATGTGGAATTTTTAAAGTAATATTAAGAATTTCACAGTTTTAGAGCAGAAGTTCCCAAACTTTTCAGCCCATGACCCCCAAAATAAACCCAGTGACTCACAACCCCCAATACCCCCTGAGATTGTTATAAATATTTAAACCTTGCACACAGCGGTGCACGTATTAGTTTAATTTTGGACAAAACCACTCTGAGATATGATTCTGACGGTATGATAACCTTGAATAAAAAGATCAGTTTCACAGTATTGTGATCACTCCTCTAAAAACATTCTTTTTAAATGTCTGGGTAAAAAACTAAAACTTGATCCCCTTTGAACACAATATTACTTTCACAATACATTTTTTTTGAGAAACATTTTAAATGTTTTGGAGCAGTAAACAAACAGGCTAAATAATAAAAATGAATCATTGACTCCTGCTGTTCTCAGTTAAAAAAAAACTGATTTCTTTACAATTTAAAATAGCATCTTTGAATATATTTTCAGCTGGAGATACTGTTGTCCTAAAAAAATAAAAAGAAACGTAAAACAAAAAATCTTACATGCATACCATAGGAATGGTAGAACAGAAAATTTTGGCAGTTTTAAAATCTAGATTTTTTTCCCAAACCACGGTATACTTTGAAAACAGCTATTGCCCCATGTCTATTCAGTTGTGGTCTGTTTTTTTTTTATGTATGCAAGTACCGTAAAGGTCTCTTAAAACAAATAAAAAAATCTAAAAAAACAAAAGGCTGATGACTTTTTATTTGCATGTTGTCTTTTTTAATGTTACTATTAACTACTATTTTTTCTACTGTAGGTTCTGGATAAAGTATGGTATTTCTAATAGTTTCATAAAATGAATTAAAGCTTTTGAAAATCACCAAAATGTTGATTTAGAGCATAGAAAAGTAAGAGCAAATAGCAAAGTAAACTCTGTTTTAGCCTGTTATCATCACTGTACCGTCTGAGGGTAGGAAAGCGGCCGAAGCCTGTCATAATCCTCTTGTCCCGCTGTATCCCACAGTCCCAGGTTCACTGGTTTCCCATCGACCATCACATTTGCAGAATAATTATCAAACCTAAAATAAAGTCAATAGTATAGATTTCAGAAATGGCAGATAAAACAGATCAGCATAAAAGGCAACTTGCTGATATCCACGAGTGAAACCGGTTTAGCAGAGGGACCTTTTGTTTTTTAAAGAAACTAATACTAGCATGAAATCAGGCAGACACTGAGAGGGATTGAAAAGTTGGAACTAAAGGGTCATACATAAATCATTTCTCTCTCTCTCTCTCTCTCTCTCTCTCTATGAGGTAAAGAAAAACAGTAAAATGATTCATAAATTTTATCAGGAATCTAATAAATTTAATTCTTATGTTCTGAAAAGCTGACTGGTTAACTACAAATCAAAGTGCGAGAACAGAAACTGAAGTAATGAAACAGCAAACCGCATGTCAAGAGGAAACGGAGAAGCTATCAGGTGCCATTTCATTGCGTTTCTTAAATATTTGCAAATAATATGAATGATCAGATTGGCTCAGACTATCAGATAGATTTGCACGAGAGAATCCTTCTGTGGTGGGTGAGAAGTACTGTGAATATGGTATGTAAACACTGCTTCATTTATGGTGTCTATTTACATCTATTTCTTCATTTATGGTTATGCATTTAGTCATGATGGGACAAAACACAGTCAAAACTCTAATTAAAATAAAAAATTAAATAAAGTAAAACAGAGAATTAAGCCTTCATGCTCCTTTTTAAAGGGATAAAACACCCAAACATAAAAACTTAGTTCCCAACCTTGAGTGTGCAGTGCACACAAAGGTAATTTCATCAGAACAATACACAATTTGAGTAATTATTGATTTTTTTGTTCACAAGTACAATGAACGCAGAGCTCACACCTAGCTTTGATTAGTTCCTAAACTGCAATGTTTCACAGTTTAAAAAGAAACTGACAGAATAAGATCTAGCAAAGACAACATTAGCTGCAGATGAACGTTTGAGTGAAGGAATTATAAATGTCCTCGATTTAATTTGAGGTTAGAAAAAAAAAGTGTTTATATTAAGTGTTTTTATATTAATTGTTGGGATAAATAAAGATTTGTTAAATGATTTTTATCAGAATCAGAAAAGAGGTGAATCATGACATTACAAACTTTGATCTATTGCAAAGTAATCTATGAAAATCGGACGAGTCTGTACTTAAAGTTGCACTAAAGTGCCCTGGAATGTGTAGCTTTGTGCTGCAAGAACTACAACTGAAACATGAAGGCGACACCTATCAAGCAGCCACACCCCTTCTTAAAAAATAGCCAACAAGCACATATGATCAGATCTGTGCTATCATGTATCTGGATAAGAGCAGCCTGCATATGTGATCTGTGACAGTTTGCAGGTCATTACTGTAAAACCAAACTTCAGTGTAAACTTTGCATTGTAGCCCATTTATAGTTAAACTATGTGCCTCACCATCTAGCAAACTTTAAGCAAAACACAAAACAATTAACAAAAAAACACTATAATTATCAACATTTGTGTTTCACAGAGGTAATGGGATGACAGGAGGGCGAGAAACAGAAAATCATTTTAGTGTGAACGGTTACTTTAAGAAGCTCAGGGTAAGAGAGAGGTCAGCTTACACAGTGGGAATGTATTCCCCAGGAAAAGCGTTGGTTGTGTAGCTGATCAGAAGGCATGTTTTTCCCACAGCCCTGAAAGGAAAATAAAACATTAAATATATACAGACACATCACTGAATAACTCGAGTGACACATCTGATGATGCAATTTCAATTTACTTATCCAACAGAGCATTTTACTAAGACAATGTGCAAATAATTATAATAACAGGACACCCTTTAAATATTACAAACCGGTTACTCATCTGAATCACAATAGTGGGTTTGGTTTATGTCGCCATTAGTCACTGGCACTACAGAACTTTACTGTAATATGACGTAAGGGCTAAGAAACCCAGGGAAGAGCTAGTTTACAAACACTGGGAAACCGCTTACAAACACTCTGAGGTGTTTAAGAAATATCTCCTGAAACAATTTATTAAATAACTGCAACACTGGGTAAGGTAAAAACGACCAGCAAATGGCTAATTTACCTATATTTAAGACAAATAAAACACTTCAATTTGTAAACATGTGGATATTTATTTACTTTGTTTTATAATTCATTCAGTTTTCGCAACCAGAAAAAAAACTGAACGTAGAAAACCTAAATTTAAAGAGCAATGTGTGTGTCTGTACAGGCGCCTTTTAAACATCTACAAAAACCGCACAAAAGTTCCCAAATCCAAGGCCCACAAGTTATCCGATCTCAAAACACTTGAAGGCGAATCGAGAAAACACCGAAACACGTACAATTTTATCCTACAACCAATGAAGTACTGAAAAAGAGAGTAAAACTCACCCGTCCCCGACGACCACACACTTTATGGCCTGCATTTGTGTTCGTTTAGCACGCTATCTCGCTAGCTGTGTCTGTGAATGAATCAATAAAAGCTGCTGTGCCAGAGAAACCCGCCCTCACAATTCAACACACAAAACAAGAGCGGAGTCGATAGAAGTCGACAGAAAATGAGGAATTTCGCTCAAACTCGACGGAGAAAAGTTAGCTGGAAGCCTGCATTCCGGCGCATTTACTGCCACTGCTTCCAGTTAAACAAACAGCCACCACCCAAAAAATCTCAGATCCCGGTCCGCACGCACACACATATATATCCCGTCCCGTCCCGAACAATAAACAGGCTCTCTGCTGCCTCCTGATGGACCGGAGAGGTGCTGCGTTCAGTCTAAAAAAACAGGGGCATTTCTAGGTCAGCAGGTAAACAGTGCCGGGTAGATTACTTACAAAACCAATATATTCTGCGCTATAGGATTGTTTTTGAGTTATTTTTAATACATAGATTACATTTTTAACAACAAAACAGAAGAAATTAGGACTTCCGTACTTACATATCCAGTGTGGATACATAAAATCAGAATTAGAAGAGCTTTATTGCCAGGTATGTTCACACATATGAGGAATTTGTTTTCGTGACAGAGCTTCTACAGTGTAACAGAATTACAAAAACAGATCATACATATATTTTAAAAACTGAAGTAAGTAGTGAATGGAAATAAACAAATCGACAAGTGTATGTACTGGTATATTACAGCAGGGTGCTAGAGCTGAGTGTGTGGGTACTGGATGAGAATTTTCCCAGCTTTCACAGCTGCTGCCTGTCCAGTAGGAAGCTGTTGATCCGCTGACAGACAGACGTGGGCACGGAAAGCGGAGTTAATTTAAGCAGAAGCTTTAGGATGATGATGTTAAAAGCAGAGCTGAAGTCACAGGATCAATCAATGCAGAGACTCGTCTGTCACTGTGGACTTTCAGGAATCAGTCTCACGCTCTTGGTCCACAACATGACCACCACAGCATCAGCTCAGGATACGGCCCGATCCAGGATTGTGGATGCCTTGGCATCATTTCTTCACAGGTCTTGAGTTGCATCAATGATGCTGCATAATTTCTATGGGCCTCGAGATGAGTATCCCCAGAGAACTAAAACAAATAATTAGTTCATAGTGTATTAAACACAAAATGCAAACATTTAGTGTTCTAAATGAAAATAGTAGTTATACAAACAAACATTTAGAGCACGTGTATTTCTAACAAAATGTCTGGTGCATCAAGACAGGACGAGTGTGTTCTACAGGTGGTTGTCAAGCCCACTCACCTGCGTGGAGCACGCTCATGCATCATACTCATGTGTCATAAATATCCAGTTATTTTGTTGCTGGTATTTTTTGTAAAACTAATTCAAAACAACTTTCAAAACAAATTGAACTTTAATATCCTGTACTGTAATTTACTGAGATCTTAATAAGTGTGACAGACTACATTAAATGCAGATATTTAAACGCAAACATGAAAATGTATTTAGTTTCTTGATTATATTATACTTCTAATAATTATTGTAGGAGTAAAAAAAACAAGGACAAACACGTCAAAACCTGATGCAGAATATAAAACAAAATCAAGTAAAAAGTTGATTTTAAAAAGAAAATATCCTTTAGTTATCGATGCCAATGTACATTTACAAAAATGAACAAGGCATGAGTGGCAAGACCATTCTACAATCATGCTAAAAGGCACTTTCATTCATTCATTTTCTTTCAACTTAGTCCTTTTATCAATCAGGTGTCACCACAGCAGAATGAACCACCAACTCATCCAGCATATGTTTTACACAGATGCCCTTCCAGCTGCAGCCTAACACTGGGAAACACCCATACACTCTTGCATTACACACACACACTTTGGTCAGTTTAGCTTATTCAATTCACCAGTACCTCATGTCTTTGGACTGTGGGGGAAACCAGAGAACCCGGAGGAAACCCACACGAACACAACATGCAAACTCCACACAGAAATGCCAACTGACCCAGCCAGGGCTCGAACCAGCGACCTTCTTGCTGTGAGGCAATCGTGCTACCCACTGTGCCACCATGACACCATTAAAAGGCATTTGATGAAAAAATGATGAACTATCAATCTAAAAGTAAAAGGTAGTGTATTAGTACAGTTAGATTAGATTGATAATGTTGTGGATAATAAATACATCTTTATAGGGCTCACTTTGAAGTTTGAAGACATATTTACAATTCTTGAACTTCTTACAATGAAATTAAACAGATTTTTTTTGTGTCAAAAAAACATTAATTGCATTGTTATATCTAGAAGTAGCCTTGAATAATGCAATCAGAAAAGATAAAATAAATCAGTTATCAAAACTATTATGTTTAGAAAACAATTTTTCTCTCCGTTAAACAGTAGTGGGAAAAAAAAAAAAAAAAAAACCCAGGGGGGCTAATAATTCTGATATCAGCTGTATATTTCACCATGTATAAATCTAAGAAACAAATGTGTTTACGGACAAAATGTAGTAAATAAATTCTTCTAGGCCCATGGAAGCTTTGCTTGCATTTTGATTTGCTTCTATGGGCCTAGAAGAATTTATTTACTACACTTTCTTTCTATCTATCTATCTAAGGGGCTAATAATTTTGACCTTAAAACGTTTTTTTAAAAAATAAAGAGCTTAAAAACAAGACTTTCTTTGGAAGAAAAAATATTATAAGACATACTGTGAAAATTCCCTTGCTCTGTTAAACATCATTTGGGAAATGTTTAAAAAAAAAGATTGATTGGGGAAAAAAGGGGGGTGGGTTCATAATTCTGGCCTTAACCGTATATACTAGGGTGTATAAAATACTTCATTTGTATAAATAAGCTGATATAAACTATAGGACTTAATTAACAGCACCTTTAATCCCACATTCAAACTCAAATTGTGAATTGAAAATTTGGCAGTTTCAGTTTCATCCATCCAAAATAAACGCATCCAATCCTAATTAAAATAAAAACATTATGAATTTTATTTGAAAAGCCAGCCTATAAAGATCACATGGCAATTACAAAATCCGTTGCATAAAGATCACGAAAAGCATGTACAAAAATACAATCCAAGTCACTCATATCAACTTAAATCCACAAAAATAAATAGCGATTTTTAAATAGGGCACGTGTCAGCTAGAAAAAAAACAAAGTAAAAGAAAAAAGGCAAAACAAAAAGCACAAAACTGAAGAACTTATTAACCAGATTTACATTCAGTCTACAATACAATCTTCGCCGGTTTGTTTGTCGTACAGAGAACGGTCGATGCATTTCCTAGCTGGTGACAGTTCTACAAATATATTATAATATTAATAATATATTATTAATAGTTATTCCAAAGAAAAAGAACCTGATAAAAGAGGAAAATGTGTGTGTCGCATCAGGATGAGACGAGAGTGCAAGTGCTGAGTGTGGCCCTGAGGCTTAACAGTACATGTTCCAGCATGCAATCATATATAGCAGACGTCCTGGGGTCATCTCAGGTCCAACCGTATAGCTCTATGGCACATTATTTTTCTCAGTTCTTCTTTCTGTCAGTCAGGTGACAATCCGTCAGGAGTTCGTAATGTCCCAAATGCTCGCAATTTATCGGTTAAGAAGTTTTTCCATGCACTCGGAAACGGTAGACACAGGTGTATTCAGGATTACCCCAGTTAGACAGCACTCTCATCTCTATGATCTGGAAACCACTCGAGACCTCATCCTTGGGGAAGACAGAAACAGAGTTACAAGTCTTGACAATCAGTTAATGACTACAAGGATAACGCTGTGAATCCCTGATGTGGCATCACAACACCCCTGAGACCTCCTGATATTAGCATCCATTTACCCAACAGAGTGATTCCAGGCCTATGGAGTTTCTTTCTTCAGTCACACTTTATTTTGATGGTCCGTTTGTTAAATTTAAGTTACATTGCAACTAATTCTCATTAGATAAGTAGACTATTAGGTTGGGGTTAGTGTAAGTTGACATGTGCTTGCAAAGTTTCTTATAGTCAGTTAAATGTCTGTATCAACAGATATTAAGCAGACAGTCTATTAATACTCAAATGGACCATCCAACATACATTCTTAAGAATCCAAAAATCAAGCAAAAAGTGCTCAGGGGGAGCTTAAATAAGGTGTTGGTGCTCTTTAGGTAAGAGATACATTAGAAAAAACCCAGCAAAAATCAGTCCAAGGCACTTGAAAAATGTGGAAACAAATATAAAAGTTTTTAATATTTAATTTCTTTAAGATTTTCTTTCCACATTTTTCAAGTGCCTTGGACTGATTTTGCCGTTCATTCTAAATAATATTAGAAATCGGTAACCACTGACGGATCCATAAGAGGAAAATAAATTTAAAGAGCCCCTATTATGGGTTTTTGAAAATGAGCTTCCATGAAGTGTGTAACACAGCACTAAGTGAATGAAAACATCCAGCCGAGGTTTAAATCTGAAAGTGCACAATGTTTAAAACGATTGATTCTTTAGCGAAATAGTCGACTCAGAGTCGAATAAATGAATCGAGTTTAGTTCAGATCTTTTGCTTGATCGCATCGACGTCCACGGTACATCACCAAATATGTAGTTCCAGTTCCGGTAAAATATGAACACGCTTTCACTTCAGACACTAGCAGAGGCGCAGGGGATCACGGGACTGATCACGACGAAGACGGCGATCCCTGACAGAAGGAGATTCGGCTGCAGGAAATAAAGGGTTAAAGTTTTCACAATACCACAGTACAGCCAACCTAGTGCTGTGTTTGTTTCTGTCATTTTTCTGATGATTGATACAATAACCTACCCTACAACATGGGATTTGCTGGTTGTTTGCTATTGAAGGAGCAGCAGAGACTACGGGACTTTGTCAGACTTTGTCAGTTCAAATGGACCAGTTTCTTCTTCCCCCGGATCTTAACATGTAAGTGTTATTAAAATTGTTGCCTTGTTTTGTGTAGTTCACAAAATGTGTTTGTGTGTTAGAAGTTGGAATCGCCCCCCGTGGCTTGTAATCACGTATCTATTATAGATCAGTGCCTGTACTGTATCTCTCAGGCTAAATGTTTATGGGGCTGTTCACAAATCGTGTCCAAAACCACGTTAAAAACGTGACGCATGCTTCTTTAGCGATTTAATGATAAATGCGTTTCTGAACTCATCCTCTGCTGTTTGTCTTGCTATGGCCACCGTCAGCTGTTCCTCACATGCTCGGCGAGGTTAATTTTCAAAATAGCTCAACTTTTGCCACTGTGTGGATTGATAATGAATGCGTGTTGTTATTACTTAGGTTTAGGTTTAAGAGCAGAGTAATATGCTGCTGTTTAACTGCATTGCTTTATTGCATTCCTGCATTGGGCTCTCATATACTTTCTGCTACTTACAACTGTAGCAGTGGTGGGCATTTCTCTCAGTCTCACGGTGAACACAGTCGACCAATCACACCAGATTGGGTCAATCGGTCCAATCAGCGCAGATTAGCTTTGTGCTAAGGAGGGGTTTGGGAACAAATGGATCGCTGAACGAATCATACCAGAGTCGCTTGGATAATGAGGTAAAAATAAATGCATATTGAAGGACAATGAAAGGGTTTGACATTGCATATGTATTAGCCTGTTGGAGACCCCAAACCAAAATATGACCCATTTTAATGCAAAATAGGGGCTCTTTAAATACTACGGAAGTCTTTGGCTACTGGTTTCCTGCATTCTTAGGAATACATAATGTTCAGCAGAAGATTTATGTTTTAATGCCATATCAGCAGCATTGGATGTATTAAATTAATGGATGTATTAAAAAAAAACATTAAATATACAATGTTTAACTCCTCCATGAACCGTCACCTTATCGTGGTGGAGGGGTTTGAGTGCCTGAGTGATCCTAAGAGCTATGTTGTCTGGGGCTAATGCCCCTGGTAGGGTCTCCCAAGGCAAAAAGGTCTTAGGTGACAGGTCAGACTAAGTACGGTTCAAAATCCCCCTTATGATCAGAACGACATCAAGGACCGCGACGTCGCCCGGTATGGCGCAGCCGGGGCCCCACCCTGGAGCCAGGCCTGGGGTTGGGGCTCGTATGCGAGCGCCTGGTGGCCGGGTTTTCTCCCACGGAACCCGGCCGGGCTCAGCCCGAAGGAGCGACGTGGGACCATCCTCCCGCAGGCCCACCACCTGCGGGGGAGCCGTAAGGGGCCGGTGCATTGTGGAACGGGTGGTGGTCGAAGGTTAGGACCACGACAACCCGATCGTCAGGCACAGAAACTGGCTCTTGGGACATGGAATGTCACCTCACTGGGAGGGAAAGAGCCCGAGCTTGTACGGGAGGTGGAACGATACCGACTAGAGATAGTCGGGCTCACCTCCACACATAGCTGGGGCTCTGGAACACAACTTCTTGAGAAGGGCTGGACTTTCTTCTACTCTGGAGTTGCTCACGGTGAGAGGCGGCGAGCTGGTGTGGGCTTGCTTATAGCTCCCCAACTTAGCCGCCATGTGTTGGAGTTTTCCCCGGTGAACGAGAGGGTCGTCTCCCTGCGCCTTCGGGTCTGGGATAGGTCTCTCACTGTGGTTTGTGCCTACGGGCCAAACACCAGTGCAGAGTACCCGGCCTTCTTGGAGTCCTTGGGAGGGGTGCTGGAAGGTGCTCAGACTAAGGACTCCATTGTTCTACTGGGGGACTTCAATGCCCACGTGGGTAATGACAGTGACACCTGGAGAGGCGTGATTGGGAGGAACGGCCTCCCTGATCTGAATCCGAGTGGTGTTTTGTTATTGGACTTCTGTGCTAATCACAGTTTGTCCATAACGAACACCATGTTCAAGCATAAGGGTGTCCACCAGTGCACATGGCACCAGGACACCCTAGGGCGGAGGTCAATGATCGACTTTGTGGTTGTATCATCTGATCTCCGACCGTATGTCTTGGACACTCGGGTAAAGAGAGGGGCAGAGCTGTCAACTGATCACCACCTGGTAGTGAGTTGGATCCGCTGGCAGGGGGGAAGGCTGGACAGACCTGGTAGGCCCAAGCGTATTGTGAGGGTCCTCTGGGAACGTCTGGCTGAACCTCAGGCCAGAGGGATTTTCAACTCTCACCTCCGGAAGAGCTTTGACCAGATCCCGAGGGAGGCTGGAGACATGGAGACTGAGTGGTCCATGTTCTCTGACTCCATTGTTAACGCGGCCGTGAGGAGCTGTGGCCGTAAGGTCTGTGGTGCCAGTCGGGGCGGCAATCCACGAACCCGGTGGTGGACACCGGAAGTAAGGGATGCCGTCAAGCTGAAGAAGGAGTCTTACAGGTCTTGGTTGGCTTGCAGGACTCCCGAGGCAGCAGATTGGTATCGGCAGGCCAAGCGTGCTGCAGCCCGGGCGGTTGCGGAAGCAAAAACTCGGGCCTGGGAAGAGTTCGGGGAGACCATGGAGGAAGACTATAGGTCGGCCCCAAAGAGATTCTGGCAAACCGTCCGACGCCTCAGGAGGGGAAAGCAGCTCCACATTGACACTGTTTTCAGTGGAAGTGGGGAGCTGTTGACCTCGACTGGGGATGTGGTCGGACGGTGGAAGGAATACTTTGAGGATCTCCTTAACCCCACCGGCATGTCTTTCATTGAGGAAGCAGAGACTGGGGATGCAGGGGTGGACTCACCCATTACCCAAGCTGAGGTCACTGAGGTAGTTTGCAAGCTCCGCAGTGGCAAAGCAGCAGGGGTGGATGAGATTCACCCTGTGTATCTTAGGTCTCTGGATGTTGTAGGGCTGTCTTGGCTGACACGTCTCTACAATATCGCATGGCGGTCGGGGACAGTACCTCTGGACTGGGCAACTGGGGTGGTGGTTCCCATTTTTAAGAAGGGGGACCGGAGGGTGTGCTCCAACTATAGGGGGATCACACTCCTCAGCCTCCCGGGGAAAGTCTATGCCAGGGTACTGGAGAGGAGGATCCGTCCGATGGTTGAACCTAGGATTCAGGAGGAACAATGCGGTTTTCGTCCGGGCCGTGGTACACTGGACCAGCTCTATACCCTCACCAGGGTGTTCGAGGGTTCGTGGGAGTATGCCCAACCAGTCCACATGTGTTTTGTGGACTTGGAGAAGGCATTCGACCGTGTCCCTCGTGGCATTCTGTGGAGGGTGCTCTGGGAGTATGGGGTCAGAGGCGCTCTGTTAAGGGCCGTCTCGTCCCTGTATGAACAAAGTAGGAGTCTGGTTCGCATTGCCGGCAATAAGTCAGACTTGTTTCCAGTGCATGTTGGACTCCGGCAGGGCTGCCCTTTGTCACCAATTCTGTTCATAATTTTTATGGACAGAATTTCAAGGCGCAGCCTTGGGCTGGAGGGGGTCCGGTTCGGGGACCACAGGATTTCATCTCTGTTATTCGCAGACGATGTTGTTCTGTTGGCTTCATCGAGCATGGACCTTCAGCATGCACTGGGGCGGTTTGCTGCCGAGTGTGACGCGGCTGGGATGAGAATCAGCACCTCCAAGTCCGAGGCCATGGTGCTCCACCGGAAAAAGGTGGCCTGCCATCTCCAGGTTGGAGGAAAGTCCTTACCCCAGGTGGAGGAGTTCAAGTATCTTGGGGTTTTGTTCACGAGTGAGGGAAGGATGGAACGTGAGATTGACAGGCGGATTGGTGCAGCGGCAGCAGTAATGCGGTCGATGTACCGGTCCGTTGTGGTAAAGAGGGAGCTGAGCCGAAAGGCAAAGCTTTCGATTTACCAGTCAATCTACGTTCCTACTCTCACCTATGGTCATGAGCTCTGGGTCATGACCAAAAGAACAAGATCTCGGATACAAGCGGCCGAAATGAGCTTCCTTCGCAGGGTGGCAGGGCGCACCCTTAGGGATAGGGTGAGGAGCTCTGTCACCCGGGAGGAGCTCGGAGTAGAGCCGCTGCTCCTCCACATCGAGAGAAGTCAGCTGAGGTGGCTCGGGCATCTGTTTCGGATGCCTCCTGGACGCCTACCTAGGGAGGTGTTCCAGGCATGTCCCACCGGGAGGAGGCCTCGGGGAAGACCCAGGACACGCTGGAGGGACTATGTCTCTCGGCTGGCCTGGGAACGCCTCGGGATCCCCCCGGAGAAGCTGGAGGAAGTGTCTGGGGAGAGGGAAGTCTGGGGTTCTCTCCTAAGACTGCTGCCCCCGCGACCCGGCCCCGGAAAAGCGGAAGAAAATGAATGAATGAATGAATGATACAATGTTTAACATACAATCATATCAGTTTAACAACAAACATACATTGTACGGAAAACAACAACAAGTACAATCTTTCAGTTTGATTAAACATAAATATTATTTTATTGCTCCAGAAGGCACCTTTTCAAATATTTCACTTAAAATATTTCCAGAATAAAAAAAACGTTTTAATTTCATTCAAAAATATACTCATTAAGGTTTTATCATCAAAATACTCACACACACACAAATAAAACAAATAGGGTTTTCTTCCTCTTTCAATAAATATGCGTGTGTAAGTCTTGAGTGTCTGATTCTAAATCTCGCATGTACAACCTGGTCATGTCTATTTTCTAAATGGTAATTAATATTTTCTATTTACGAATGGATTCACTTCACACAGTTTGTTATGTTCAACAGAAGAAAAACTCTGAATGGATTTGGAACAAGTGAAGAGATCATTTTGTAGGAACTCGTAGAAGGAAGTTGTAGAAAACACACTTATGCCTGACACTTTAACCGACAGTTTGCACCAGATACTCTTACAAAATCACTCAATATATGAAAAGCATTGTGCATTTCTGAATGTGATTGTGCATTTCTTCTCTCCTCCTTAATCCCTGGCTCTGAATGCAGACACAGTGGATAGCAGTGCAGCACGTCTCTTGCCCTGTCTATTTCAACCATTAGCCGTGCCGGTAATCTGGAGGAATTTTAACATGTGCGAACACTGCAGCACGGATATAGGCGATGTGTCTGAATGGTAATGAACTGTAGACAGTAACAAACTTGACTGATAAAAGACAAAGTTCCACCATTCTCCAATTCTCGTACAGCTCTCCCGACAACAATGCTTGCTGCAAACCAACAGCTTTGCTGTATCGGCCTTGACAGCATTGTGGGGAAAAACAAGCAACAAACCCTGTAGATCATGAAAACAAACACATATGACCTTGTGATGTGAGCAGACACAATCTCACCCGGTCATTGGGTCTCAAAGATTGACAGGTCTGCTTTGCCTTTGGAAAGGACATGCTCTCATGAATAAGCAGGGTCTTCTCATACGAAAACTCCGCCATGAATAATAATAATGAGAAACTGACGCGTCATCACTCCACTTGCAGTTTTGCGCTACGTCACTGATTTTGATCCACCCCCAAAATTAATTTAAACCCGAAATATGAAATTAGCTGACAAAAGCTCAAAATTATCCAGTTTTCACCACAATTAAAGCTGACAGGAGCTAACGCTGTCTTAAATGATGCTCAAAAAAAATAATAATAATAATAAAAATCAAAATAAAAAAGTACTCCAGGGTGTCTTGAACTTTTAAATATTCTTACATGTGGATTATGCAGACTTGAGAAAACTTGCACGAGTGGTGCCATCTTGTGGCAGTGCGTGGACCTATCCCGATTTTTTTTTGCATAGCCATGTTACAATTTTATTTTTACATTTAACATCATGTAAAGTCAGTTTAAATCACAAAGTGTAAACCTGATTGATAAAAAAAGGTAATAAACAACTAAACATTTACACTGAAGGTTGAAAAAAAAAAAACTTTAAATGTGTAAATTACCATAATTAAAACCTTGGATTTATCATTTATTTAGACATAATTTCAGTTAGGAAATGTCAAATAAAATATATTTTCTCTCTTTGAACAAGTGAATGGCAAATGTACTTGTCCGAAAGACAACCACATGAGGATGCTTAATGTCAACCCCTGAATCATAATACACAGGAAATGCATGCGTGTGTAATACTTACAGAGACCGGGAAGGTCTGCAGAGAATCCCCATCTTCTTCATAAACATATTGTCCGAGCAACTGCCCCTCTTCCTGCTGCTCATCATCAAGACCCTTAAACAAAACAGTGGAAGAAAAGACAAGTTGAGAAGTTTTCCTACTATTTATTTTTAGTGTACATTACATACTGACATTATACACCATCATTAAAAAAACAAAAAAACAAAAAAAAACACAAGGACAACTTTAAATAGTGACTTCTGTTTGGACAAGCAGAAATATAAAAAAATGAAGAAAAAAAAAAACAGATGGGGGACAAGTAATGGAAAATTCTACAGTGGGTAAACTATACTTGTCCCAAATGCTTAATTCAGCAATATTATGTTTGCCAAAAATCACAACACTGGGCAACAAAAAAAATAAATAAAGGGCTGGTCCACTACGATATCAATATCATATTTTAAACGTTAGCTGACGCTCAAAGTTAAATGCAAATGGAGACACTGGCTTTTACAGACTTGGCTTAGCAAAGCTTATAGTGAACGAATCTGGGGACTACAAAACAATACATGCGGGCTAGTGAGATCACAAGGGCTTCCGGTTATGTGCATTCACTTCATGCACACAAACTGTGCAGCAAAATGGCGTGGCTAGAGGTGCTTTAATGTTATAGCAGAGAAAGCTAAATGTCGTCCAACTGATGCCATTTCCACAGAGCTTCTACGGTTTCTGTATTTGAACTTCAACACAAAGACAGAAGTGCTTACAATTTAATTATGTTCCAGAGAATTATATAAAAAAAACATATATAGTTAGCATTTGACAAGAGAACTTTCAGAATCTCTCCCGGTTCAGTGCTGGACTCGGCTTAAATTTCCTCCACCGACGAAGCTGTGGATTGTGAGCCACAACCTGGAAGTGTTTTTATTTGTTAAAATTGATAAATTACAGGCACAGTTTCTAGCATTAATGGTATGATGTAGCGAGGAAGTAAACAAGGATGTAATCAATGGGAAATGCTGTTTGCCACCGCTAACAATTTAGCTACAAATTAATATTTATTTATCAGTCAAACAACTGTAAACATCTACAATCTTCAGCAGCGGTGCGGTCTTTCTATTGACCGATTCAGTCACCTATGAAAGAAACGACTAGGAATAATGAACAGCAGAAAACGGTCAACCTGCTTGCTCTACAAACAAGCGTGTTCATGACTATACAGAAACAGTAGGATAATACAATTAGAAAATCTCAGTTTGCAACATCAAGCAGCAAAACGAGCTGGTTTTAACGTCTAAAAAGAAATGGGACCAGAAGTCTCAAGCCAAAATTATTCAAATAGCTGCAACCTCTCATATGCGGAGAATAAGGTGAATATGGACCCTTTCAGTGTCTCTATGCAGCCTTTTTTCCTGCATTTTACATCTCAAATAACAAACTCGCAAAAGCCGATCTGCGAATCACAGCACATTATGTTAGCTGACCAGAGCCTACTGTGGGCAGGCCTTTCAGAGGAACTAGGAAATATGACGGTTGTTTTCATGTTAGCTGAGTATCTGTATATAATCAAAGATAGATATGAAAAAAATAAAAATCATGATTTTCTACAAGAGAAGCATGAGCACACATGGCTTCACATCCTATAAACACAACCAAGGCTTAAAAATACATTGTGGACCACCCCTTCAAATAAATGCTTAGGGTTTCTTTAGAGTTTTAATAGAAAAAAATTCTAAAGAAACAACGGTTTCCAATAAAAAGAAACAACAAAACAAAAAAAACAAAATGAAAAATGAACCAACAACAAACAAAAAATATAGGTCAAAAGAGGTGTATTCCACCTCCATGTGTACTCACATATACATTGAATTCTCGTGGGGCACTGCTGATGCTTCCAGTGGGCGACAGAGATTTAGCCACATGTTCCAGCGTAAAGGCTGTTGGCACAATCTTCATGGACAAACCGATCACTATATAACCAGTTGAACCTTTAAATGCCCAGCAGTTGCCTGGATGCACTTCTGGCTGCAGGTTGATAAAGAAAGGAGGGAAGGTAACAGTTAACAAATTTGACTTTACAGAATTCAGATTTATGCAGATTCATTTGTAAAGTTTCAAACCTGTATGACTACACGTGGTGACTGAGAGAAGTACCAAAGTGGGAGGCCAAACAGACTCAGCAGCGCAGTTTTGGTGTTGAAGGACTCTGAACAACGTGTGCTTATGATGCTTCCTCCTACAGACACAGAGAAAAGCGAACAAATTCACCACATCACACGTATATTTAATAGTCTAATACAGAGATGCCCAAAGTAGGGCCCACAGGCCAAATTTGGCCCTTTGTAACCATTGATTTGGCCCACCATCCCATCTGAGGAGAGTGAGTATGATGGAGAGGGTTGAGGAATCTCTGTGTGACCTTTAACACAAAGATCATAATTTCTAATATAAGTAACCTTCTTTGTTAGTTTGATTGTGGAGCTATAAAAAAAAAAAAAGCAAACGGAAATGAAACGTTTTATAAAATGTAAAATCACTGTCACTTGACGGATAGAAGACTGTGCAGAAGATATCGGCGAGCAAATCTAGTCATTTTTAAATATTGTTAAATAAATTAGGAAATTACCCATGACAACTATGTTTACCTTCGGCCCACCAGCCTCAATCAAGTTTGGTTTTGGCCCTTCATAAGGAAACATTTGGGCACCCATGGTCTAATATGACAAGATCTAAAAGATAATAGACAATTACATATGATGGGATTGTACACAAAGCTTCCTTATATTATTTAGGATTTTTAACAGTGCATTTCAATTGTTCTGTAACTGCTTGTTTTTGAGGAAAAGCACATATAGAATTTTTGAAATCACTCTCAATATTAGAATGCATAAACTTTCATAGGGTAAATTAAAGGGATAATAATAATAGTAATAACAATAATAATAATAATAATAATAATATGGTAAAAACACTGAGAAACGAAATCAACTTTTTCCACAGTCGTATTCAGTGGTGTGATATAAATTACTAACACTCAAATTACTGTCATGGAGTAGTTTCTCAGAAACTGTAATTTTCAAAGTTTTAAAACGTGGACTTTTGCTTTCCCTTGAGTACATTTTGGTTCTTTTACTCCACTACTTTCCTTCAAACTGCAGTCATTACTTTTTTTGTCTATGGGGATTAGAAAAATCAGTCCTGTGATTCCTGTCTAATGAAATCACACATGGAACGCAAAAAATAAAAATCGTATCATCATGAACTACCTCAAGACATGAGCTATTTAAAAAAAAAAAAAAAAAAAAAAAAAAAAAAAAAAAAAAAAAAAAAAAAGGTTTGGAAGCAAAATGTTTGGAAGCATTAAAAGTGTCCAAGAGGATGTCCAAAATCTTTACACGCATTGACCCAGAGACTGTTTAGATGCATGTCACTGATGAGAAGATGACGAATTTTTACTGTGTGATGATGACTAAAATGGCCTTAAACACCCAGCAGGCACAAGACATCAACATGTCAGACTGATGTTTGTACCCCAACATTGTGGGGACGTTGCATTTTGTTTGTAATTGAAAATAGTGTTGACATCAGAACCCAACATTCAGGCTGACGTCAATGTCCAACCTAAAAATCAACCAAATATCAACACCTAATGATGTTAGAGCTTGACATTAGCACTATGACGTCCATCAGATGTTGGATTTTGGTTGCAATACCTGACAAATAAATGTCAGTATTTGACGTCAACATGGCATTGGTTTAAGATGTTGGCTCGACGTTAGATTTTGGTCCCTTTCTAACCTGAAAAATCAACCAAATATAAACGTCATTTGATGCCATTATTGGACATCAAAAGAACATTGTCCTTAGACGCTGGCTAGACATTGAATTTGTTACCCGACATCACAACCTAAATCTAGCCTAATATTGACATCTTATGTTGTGTGCCTGCTGGGCAATAACTAAATGCACTACAGAATGTTATGTTTACACACATCCACAAATTACATTTAAATGCATCAGCTGTTCACAGTGTAACATGCACTTGAGTACTTTTGAAAGTTCTACTTTGAGTAATATTTACAACAGATACTTGTACTCGCACTAGATTTTTAGGCAAGTAATGGTACTTTTGAGTACTCTTTCCAACCACTGGTTGTATATTTGATTAGAAAGAATATGCTTATGTTAACTGATAACTTGTACTTTAAAACAGCATTATGATACTATATACTATAATAATAATAATATAATAATATATATTATAATATAATACATATGCATTCAGTAAAACTTATGGTAAAATTGAACACATGGGCCATGAGATTGATTGTAATGCATGGTTGAATCTATATATTGAAACAATTCACAAAAACTGAACCGCTACCAAAGGTCATTAGAAAAATTAATGGTTTTCTGAAGTTTGACACTCCAGATTTGAGTCATTTTAACCAACTAAAATTATGCTGTTACACACTGCATTTCCAATTGTAATACCTCCAGATTCCAATGCATAGTCCACTATACCAATGCGGTCTTCAGAGTAGAGCTTTATTGCATTGGTGACAATCAGCTGTACATGCTGTAGGGACACAAAACACAAATGACCGAATTGCATGCATCTGCTACATTATATTACTTGTTTTAAGAAATATATTTTTTTAAACCCTTACCTCCTCAGAGAGGCCTGCCTCCCCTGCGGCATTTAGTACAGTTTTGGTGATCGTCTCCTTAGAAGGTGACTGGCCCTCTTCTACCTGAAGGGAGAGGTTACCCAGAATGCTGCTCTCCAGTGCACTGAGTGAGGTCTGCAGTTCAGAGGTGCTCACAAAGTGATCTGAGATCCACTGCAGGAGAGATTCCGGAAGCTCCAGCTCTGCTGCACCATCATTGCCATAAAACAAAGACTTGATTTCCTCCTTCACCTGTGCAGATACCTGAAATGCAGCCAAGCCGAGGGTTATGACTTTAACTTACGGTAAAAATCTGGCTTTTGTTTTAACTTGGCTGTTATCTCATTGCAAACATGAAGACTGTTGCCTCAACAGAACAATAAACAAAGTCTTAAAAACAAACAAAGCTTTTAGCTGTCGGAATCAACACATACATATCTGCAAAAAGGCAGGTGTGCTGTAGGGAGTTGTTAAACACAACCTGTTACTAGCACTATTGATGCTAACACACAAGACAAAAGCAAAAAGGAAGAAATGGGGAGAAAAAAAAAAACACACAAACAAACTGACTGAATGGCCCACAATATCAGAATCAGAAGAGCTTTATTGCCAGATATGATCTCACATACGAGGAATATGTTTTCGTGACAGAGCTTCTGCAGTGCAAATAAAAAGCAAAAGAATTACAGAGACCGGACAAAAAAAAAAAGAAAAAAAAAAAAAAGAATTTAAAAAACAAGTAGTGAATGGAAACATAAAACTGACAAGTGTATGTACTGGTATATTACTATACGCAACAAATGCGCAGCTGTTATGTGCAGATTGGCATGTTGAATAAGTATAAAAAGCGTATAGCAAGTACTGATGTTTGTTTCTCAACTACTATTATCAAGTGTTCATGAGATGGATTGCCTGAGGGAAGAAACTGTTTCTGTTCGGGTGCACAGTGCTCAACCAGAAGGTAAAAGTTCAAAGAGGCAGTGTGCTGGGTGTGAGGGGTCCAGAGTGATTTTGGCAGCCCTTCTGCTCGCTCTGGATAAGTACAGTTCTTGGAGAGTAGGGAGGGTTGTACCAGTGATTCTCTCAGCAGTCTTCAGAGGTCGGATTGGGTAGTGGAGCTAAACCAGACAGTTATTGAAGTGCAGAGGACTGACTCGATGGAAGTGTAGAACTGTTTTAGCAGCTCCTTTGAAAGGTTGAACTTCCATACCTGTCGAAGGAAGTACAGCCTTTCTTGACAATGAAGTCAATGTGAGTGTCCCACTTCAGGTCCTGAGAGATGGTGGTGCCCAGGAACTTGAACGACTCCACTGCTGCCACAATGCGGTCCATGATGCTCAGAGGGGGCAGAGCAAGGGGGGGGTTTCTCCAGAAGTCCACTATCATCTCCACGGTTTTGAGCTACTTGAGCTCCAGGTTATTGTGACTGCACCAGACAGCCAGCTCCTTAACCTCCTGTCTGTAAGCAGACTCGTCACCATCCTGGATGAGGCCGATAAATGTGGCATCATCTGCAAACTTCAGGAGCCTGACAGAGGGGTCTTTTGAAGTGCAGACATTTGTGTACAGGGAGAAGAGCAGAGGGGAGAGGACACAGCCCTGGGTGCTAATGTTAATTGTTCTGGTACTGGATGAGAATTTTCCCAGCTTTCCCAGCTGCTGCCAGTCCAGTAGGAAGCTGTTGATCCACTGACAGACAGAGGTGGGCACGGAAAGCTGAGTTAATTTAAGAAGAAGTTTTGGGATGATGTTAAAAGCTGAGCTGAAGTCAAACAAACAAGAACCTCTCATAGGTCCCTGGTCTGTCCAGGTGTTGCAGAACATAATGCAGTCCTATATTCACTGCATCATCCACAGACCCGTTTACTCTGTAGGCAAACTGATGAGAGTCCAGTGAGGGTCTAGGCATGTCTTTCAGGTGGGCTAGCACCTGTTTTTCCAAAAGACTTCATGACCAGAGCTGTTAGCGCCACCAGTCTGTATCCATTTAGTCCTGCAAGTTTGGGTTTCTTTGGGATGGGGACGATGGTGGAGCATTTGCAGCAGGAGGGCACTCACACAGCTCCTGTGTTCTGTTGAAGATCAGGGTGAAGATGGGGGACAGTTGGTCAGCACAGGATTTTAGACAGACCCGTGTTACAAAATCTAGGCCTGGTGCTTTTTTCCTCTTCTGATTTTGGAAATCCTGGTACACATCATCTTCACTAAACTGCAGGTGTGGGAGAGACAGCAGGTGGTGGTGGTGCGAAGAGCAGCTCAGAGTGGGTGTAGGGTGTTTTCTCAAACCTGCAGTAAAACTCATTCAGATCATTTGAGAGTCATTCATTGTCTACAGTGCTAAGGGATGGTGTCTAGTAGTTTGTGATATTTTTAAAACTTTTCCCACACGAATGCTGAGTCACTGGAAGAGAACTGACTCCTTCGTTTCTGAGAATATTTCAGTTTTGCCAATCTGATCTCCTTTTCCAGTGGGGCCTTTTCCCATTCCTGTGAGCAGCCTCTTTGGCCTGATGTAGCTGAGTTTTACAGTGAACCACGGTTTGTCACTGTTATACGAGTGTTGAGTCCTGGTAGGAATGCACATGTCTTCACAGAAACTAATAAGATGTTACAGTCTCTGTGCGATCATCCAGATAGTTTCCAGCAGCTTCAGAAACACTCCAGCCAGTGAGGTCGAAACAGGCTTGTAGATCCCGCTCCGTTTCATTAGTCTGTAAGGTCCAGCCAGAAAGTCCAACTACGGTGTCTACTGCTGGATGAAAGTTCACTGCCTGTTCTGTCTTCCCAGTGCACAATGTTGATTTATTTCAAGCTTAACTCCAATTTCAATTTTGGTATGAGATGGTTTAAAATGGTTTAATGCCTTTATCCTCGTTTATCTGATTCAAATTTTATAGTTTATGTTGCTTTATTAATTTAGCAGATTACGAGACATTTGGTATATATTTGAATTATCTTATAACTCCTACCGAATTTTCCTATGTACAACTGAATGTCGAGACAATAATCAGCAATTAATTCGTTAGTACCATTTAAAGAAAGCTTTGTAGCTATTCTAATGCAATTACTCTAATAACTCCATTAGTACTTTTTACTCTTATTTACTCATTTATTGGGAATCTGTTACTTTATGCTGGCTGTAATGCATCACAAGTTCACTAGTCTGATCAATGATTAGGGGTTGATGATTAATACCATTTAATAGACAGACAGACGATGCCATTATTTAAATAGTAATCACATTCGATTCTTACAATCATTTACGTACAACTTCGTTAAATCTCAAACAATAACCAGGAGTTAGACTAGTAGCCTATAGCTCTAGTTTTCCATGATTAAAATAACCACGTACAACTTAATTATGACTGAAATATTTAACCAGAGGTTAACCGTCAGTACCATTTAAGATGTGATAGTTTGTTAGTACCATTTAAAAGAAAGCTTTGTAGTCATTCTTTAATGCAATTACTCTAACTCTATTACATTTCATCTTAATGCATTTACTGACTCACCATAGTGATTTGCAACGAATAACATGGTCGAAACAAGTTGGAATTTCTAGGATCTCCATCTAACATGTGTTATGTTTAGTCTATCATGGAACCTAGCACATTCTTAACTTATCCGAGTAAATAATTTCAGAGAAACAAGGATAAATTCAAATATAACAATTTATTAGTCAGGTAAATGTGTATTATGGCAATTAATTCAGTCAATTCATAAACAATCAATACAAAATATAAAATTCTCAAAGATGATTTTTAAGATCAAAAGATGCATATCTGACTTTCAAAATCTACATAGTGTGGAGTTTTAGGAAACTCCGTACTATGGGCCACTCTGGCTGCAGAAGCGCCCTGAACAGCCTGGAACTCAACCTTAAGTAACCAAGCCAAGGAATAGAAGGGGTGTGTGTTAAAAATAACAAAAGGCATTTACATTCAGTAAGGGTTTCTGCCTAAAGGCATTGGAATAGAAACCTCCCACACAAACCCTTAGCAGTGGTGCAAAAGATACCTGAAGTTCTATATTTATTATTTTGGTTATGTCTTTTTCTGAGGGAATGAGACCATTGTACCAGTCGCACTGAGACATTTCAAATGATATCAAACATGATAGTCACTTGCATTGATATTAAACAATTCATACTTTGAGATGACTATTTTGTGTGAGTTAAAGAGCCCATATTATACATTGAAAAGGGTCATATTTTAGTTTTGGGGGTCTCCAACAGCAGGCTGATCTGATTGCAAGGTCAAAAAACACTTTCATTGTCTTATAATATGCATTTATTTTTACCTCATTATCCCAGCGACTCCTATATGAATCGTTCAGGGATTCATTTTTTCCAAAACCCCTCCTTCGCGCGATGCTAAACTGCGCTGATTGGACCAATGAACCAGTCTTTTGCGATTGGTCGACAGCGCTCAGCGCGAGAGAATGCCCACCACGGCTGATCAATATTGAAGTCATAGCGTGTGCGTGAGCTAATCTGCTAACACTCGCTTTTAACGGGAGTCGCCCGTATTTCAGACACCTCACCCCGAAAACTAACCCCCCGGTCTCCCAGCATATCACTCTAATTCTTAACCAGAAGTAAAAACAGCGACATACATTCAGTATTAATGCACACAGCGGCAAAAGCTGAACCATTATAAACAGCACCGCCGCACGTGTGTAGCAGAGCTCATGGTGTCCATAGCAACGACAAACAGCAGAGGAACACGCTCAAAACGCATTTTAATCCGTAAACACAGCGGCACGCTTCGCGTTTACAACGTGCTTTTAGACGCGATATGAGAATACAAGTTAACAAGAGACACTACAAGCGGTTACAAGTTACAAAACACAGTTAAATGCATCATTTACAAGCTAGAGAAAACAATGAGCTGACTGTTTTAATCGCACTTACTCACACTTGCTGGATAGCAGGCCAGGAAATGTCCCGGTGCTCCTAATTCTCCGTTGTAAGCACTCCTCGGAGGGGGAACAGCACGTGGCTAGGGTTTAATGCAGAGATATTTCTGCAGAAACGACTAACTCTTCAAAGTCTCATCTCTGGGTTCTCTGCACACTTCCAATATCCAGCTAAGCACAGTGCTCTTCACTGTGTTGCCAGATGTTGCTGACTGATTTCAGCCCAAACCCTGTCCAAAGGGTTTTACCTGCAGAATCAAGTTGAAAACCGCCCGATCTGGCAACATTTCCTCACCGCTGTTGTTTGTGGGCAGGATTGGGGATTTCGAATCTGCGCGCGCATAAATGGGCGGGGCTTATGTTTCGTGTTCACGTAATGCCGAAACGGCTAAAGACTCGCTAGCACGGCGACTCGTTTGAGGAACTATGAGTCGACTCTTTTATAGATGAATCAATAGTTTTAAACACTGTGCACTTTCAGATTTAAGCCTTAGCTGGACATTTCACTTCACTTAGAGCTGTGTGACACACTGCATACAAGCTCATTTTCAAAAACCCATAATACGGGCTCTTTAAGTGAGAGGAGACAGAGGGGGTTTTGGAGATACTTCAAATGTAAATGAAGGGAAGAGCTGATTTGTCTGGCAATTCAAAAGACATGAGCTGAAAACACAAAGACAAAGGATTTGAGAACTCAAAGTCTTACAAGTCCATATTTTTCACAGATCTTAATTCATATCCATACGAACTGACCCTCTACGCCAGCATTATCTGTACAGATGATCAATGTGGAAGCACCACAGAAGATAACACGAGACACTCATTCAATATTTGGAGATGGTCTCATGAAAAAAAAGAAAAAAAAAAAAAGTACAAACCTCTTACGCACATTGGCAGGTACCAGGTAACACTGCAGGACTACAAAAAAAAGCCATGTCTTAAACCAAATAGCTTATGCAACTGAAAAATATATATTAAAAGATTGTGCGGTACTAGTGTTAAACCTTGCACTCACACACAATTGCATGACCAGACGATCTGAGGTAGCAGAAGACACATGCACACATCAGTTAACGCTTCCACTGGCATTTCATTTTAAAGGTGCAATGTTAGATTTACACGCAGTGACTGAAATGGGTATTGTACTCCAAATCAAAAGGCCTTTTCCACCCTGTCCCTCCTCTAATGACTCCATGCAAAGGCAGGTTGCAGAGCACTATTGTGTGCTTCTGAATGGCTGTATTTAAATGTTTCTGTCATGTTGCATCTTGTGCCAAGTTGCTTGTTTTTGGAATCTTGTGCGTTGTTGGGACACAGTGTAACAAATGTAACCGCTGCTAAGGTTTATGCTTGTAATATTTATACTTTCCTAATTAAAATCCACCTCATGGATTAAGAACTCTGAATCCACTTCTCATTTCAGAGTCTGCTACAGTCCTCTGGATGTCGCACTTTCTGCGGCGCATGCTTGATGCAGCTTTCATTACTGAAATAAAATACGGTTGTTCTTGTCCGAGGCATTCGAGAGTGCTGAAATATATATGGGTAAACTGGCAGTGGACGGGTTAGAGACCAATTCAAGCACAGCAGTTGGCCAAAACTGCCATCAGAACAACTCCATACCACCCGTAGACACAAATTGTTCAAAAGGTTAAAGCAGACTTAAGAGCATGCCAAGGAAATTTGGGATGAACACAGGGAGAGATTGTGATATGTGGATTCCTTTATTTCCCTTCACAGACATTGATGGGATTCTACCAGTTATTCTATGGCTGCCAAGTACAAGAACACTTAGGGCTGCTGAGACAAAAGGTGGGAGGAGTGTGCTACATCCAAGACCACAGGGAGAGTTATCAATATGGTACATGCTGAAGATGAGGGATCAGACAAGTCAAAACCTTAAAGAAAATCAACAGGCACCGAAAAGATGGCATGAGCAGCTTACAAAAATGAGGATGTTCGAACCAGGACAGCAGGCATTGCTGTTGCTACCCACCACATGGAATAAGGTGCTGGCAAAGTGGCAGGGACCGGTCACTGATGAGGTGCATCTTCCAGACAAGGGAAAAATGACGCAGACCTACCATGTTATCCTGCTAAAGGAGTGGAAGGAAGTACCTGCAAGCAGACTGAGACAGGAATAATGGACAGCGGAATAAGAAGATGGGTCGGAACAAATGCTCGACCAGTTCCCCACGCAATTAACCCAGAGACTGAGGTGGACAGAGTTGATGAGCAACACCATCCACCAACTCTGGGACTGTACAACTTCTGGGGAGACTAGTGAAACCAATAAGGAGGGAAATACAGTTAATGAAGGAGTTGGTGTAACAGAACCTTCAGTAAATGAGTGGAGCAGTCAATTTGTGATTCCAAAGGATGGCTATCCATATCGCCATCAACTTTCACAAGCCAAACTGCCAATCCAAGGTTGATACATACCCAATGCGACAAATGACGAACTGCTGGAGAAGATTGGAAAGTCAGGTACATCACAACCCTTGACCCATGCAAAGGTTACTGGCAAGTACCACTCAAGCTAGCATCAACACAGTACCACATTACACTCACAACCTGCGGTACAACATAGGTGACTGGCAGCTCGTCACAAGAGGGCAAATTACGTCATTTGACAGAACCAAAGCACAAAAAAAAAATTAAGGGAAGTCATTTGAGCTCACGAGGTGATACAGCCAGGTCATCCCTGACTGATCTTTAAGAGGGTACCAAACTCACCACCATAAATGGAGATAATGCAAAGTATCTTTTCAGACTGAAGGAGAAGATGTGCTTCAGCCCAGTCCAGAAAAGCCCAGACTTCAGGGAGAAATGTTTTCTAGTCCAAGTAGGTTCCTCTGCTGCATGGGGTAGTCCTGGTCCAGGGTGGTCAATTGGAGGATAATCCAATTGTCAACCTTAGAAGCAAGCTTCTGCCAAGGGAGACCTGCTATTCAGCAATGCAGGAAGATGGTTTTGTCATCAAGTGGGCCTTAAAAAGCTTAATATAATACCTCATGGGGATAGATTCATTCAACTGACTGTGACTGTAGGTGTTATTAGTGTGTTAAATAATTATTTAATTATAAATATTCCCACTTCAATCATTTTCAAAAGAATGGGTGAGCAAATATGCATTTTTTCAGTGAACTATCCCTTTAACACAATACGCATAATGAAATACTCAAAGGTTTAGAAAACTTTCATACCCCACCTTTAAAGTATAAAATACCATAGCATGTTTCTTAAATATCTGGAAACGTATCAAGTGAACATTGTTTATCATCAAACAATGCTGAAGTCAGATATTCTGCTTTAGAAATTGGCGTTGCGTGCTAAAACATCCATCTTAGTTTTGGCCCCTTTAACACACCCAATGCCAGTTTACCCAACTATATTTCAGCACTCCAGGTAATGAAAGAAACTGCATATTTGATTCATTCCATCAGAAAGGCTCTCAGGAGTATCTATCCACGACCAAAAATGCAACCTATGGTGGACAAAAGCAGCCTCCAAAATGAGATGCAGATACATGAGGTGGTTATTAATTAGCAAATAATATGAATAATAAAAAAAACGTAAAACATTAGGTGAGCAGGTTACATTGTAACCCTGTGTCCTAACAACACGCTACATGACCAGCTTCGCAGTGATAAGCAATTTGGCTGTTTGCACCAAACACAACACGAATTTTTTTTTAATTACAGCCGTTCAGAAGCACAGAATACGTGCACTCCAACGAAGTGTTAAGGTTTGTAATCTAATTGATACACATTAAACCTCTTTAACATTAAATTTACATGCTGAATCAGTGATATTAGTTGGCTTTCACAGAGTCACAATTCTAAAGTTCAATTACAAACAGTTTATTTCCAACTGACATCATTAGCATTTACCTAGTTCAACCAATGGGTGTCAAACTTGCATACTGCACCTTTAAAACTATGTGAAGGTCTTTAGTCTGTTTAAAATAAAGATGATATATTGAAGAAAGCTGAAAACCCGTAACTACTTACTTCCCTAGTAGGAAAAACAAATACTAAGGAAGTCAATAGTTTCAGGTCTCCAACTCCCAAGAAATGGCCATGATATTTATAGGCCAAACCCCAAACAGATAGCTTGTTTACTGAGTGGCAAAGTGTTATATAGTACCTCAAGCACCCCAAGACAATAGTAAAGATATTATTTTTGTTCTTTGATACTTTTAGTTTTTGTTATTTTTGTCACTTGTACATATTATATTCTTCACTGTGAACCGTTTTTAACCAGTCACCATTTTTAGTCACACACAAACCAGAGTTTCCCACACCAGAGTGAGCAGAGGGCCTGCTCTCTAACTGTTATACATGTATATGTATATATATATATATATATATATATATATATATATATATAT
>CAIGQQ010000153.1:2270402-2295574 GCA_903798035.1 Danio albolineatus
TATATATATATATATAATTTTGACAGGACAGTAGAGAAAGTATGGAGAACAGGATTGTCAAGACCTTGACTTGGGAAAAGAACTCAGGTCACCATGAGCAACGTGATGAATTTTAATAAATATTTGATATTACTAGCATCAAACCTAAATGAAATTATTGGTATTTAAATCAATTCACTTAAAATTATAAATCAAAAAGCATTGATCCAAAAAAAAAAAGAAAAAAAAAAAAACATTACTTATTTAGCATATTTCTATGCTTCTTCACTTGGTGGCAGAGGAGTAAAAAAATGCAGCAAGTAGAAGGTATGAAAGTCAATTCTGTTTATTTTCTCACTTGAATTTGTCAGTTTATAGTTTTTGTTGTTCATACACTTTCACGCTTATGAAAGTGCAGCCCTAAAAGTGAGAGAAATGACAATGAATGTTTTTAAATGGTATTTTTAGAAACTAGTTCAGCTAAAACAAAAATAAATAAAAGTATATTGTGAGTAAATATACATGTAATTTATGATTATTATTTTGTGCAATGTCCATAAGCCACATTTGATATCAGGGTCAAAATATACATGCATGTAATTTATGATTATTAATATGTGCAATGTCCATAAGCCACATTTGATATCAGGGTCAAAAGTGTCCTGAATGCAATAACGGTTACATTTTTTTTTCTTGGTCACCAAGGACCTGAATCAATGAAATTAAAATCTTAGTCAAATCAAGAGGAGAATGGTTTACTTACTGAGCTCGAGAAGGAGTCCAGTTGCTCACATTTGTCTCTGCTTCTCATCAGCCCCTGTACATCATCTCTGATTCTCTCCAAAGCATCCTCTAGACGCCTTACCTCCGTTAGAAGAGCCTCAGCGGAGCTGCTCTCAGCCTCCTCTCTGAAGGGAGGGGAGAAAAAAAAATGCATTACTACAGCTGTTTACTTTAAGTACTTGGAATATTAATGAGAGATAAATGAATATTGACTATATAATTGCAATGACCTTTGAGGATCAGGGCTGGGCGCCTCTGCCTCAGGAACCTTTCTGAACGTGGGCTCTTGTTTTCTCTGTAACTCCTAAATGAACCATCGGGAAAAGAAAAAAAATAATAAAAAAATAAATAAATAAATAAATAAAAAAAATAAAAGAATTAAAAAATGCTTATACATGTCAAATTTGATTCGGGCCAGTGGTTTAGATACTTTCTCCACACAAAAAATGTAAAAATGACCAACTTGTGTCCCTTTTGTCATTTCTAGGGATGGGTATTGTTAAGTTTAATTGGTACTACTACTTTTATGGATACCACTTATTGGTTCAGTACTTTAACAGTTCTCACATCTATACTTTTTGTAGTTTAATTTAAGTAAAAAAAAAAAAAAAACGAACAGAATTTACAACACTTTATCATTACGTTTTAATAATTGTAAAATAAAATCATAACAATTTTCCAGTAAAAAAAAAAAAAAAAAAAAAAAAAAAAAAAGAAGTACAATGATTTAAAACTAAAAGAGAAGAAAAAAAAAAAAAAAAAAAATCAACATGTTTGCCTTTTCTGGTGAAAGTCGGGTTCTTTCTTGGTTTGTGCTCCCTGCAGTTCTCTGAGTTGCAAAATGCAGTTTAATAATCAGTTGGATATCCTCAGATTAACCTAGAAAGTTTATTATTAGGCTATTCACTGGCTTTATTTGTAAATAAAGTGAAGTAAAAACATTTTTAATGTTTAAGATTTAATTAGGCTACTGTATAAACTGTGAATATTATACTAATTTAGATAGACCTCAAGTGATTGACTGCTAGCATAAGGTTGTGGATAATGTACCATTAGTAGCAGGCAGTAGAAAACCTTTAATTTGTCTTTCTGCAGTCAATGTACTGAGAAATGCTTAGCCAGATTGCTTGAGTTTCCGCTTTAAGAAAACAAGTTGTTGCATTTGTTGCAACGAGCATTGTTAATGTCTGTAAAATACAACATCTTGACCATCTGGTTCAATCCACCACTCTATTTATTTATTTATTAAGCGTAAGCTCCCGACCGGTGTCTGTGCGAGTCAGTGCATCCACTGAGTGTGCGCACACAGCTGAGAAAACTGTGAATGCTTTTAAACTTGACGTGCTTGCTATTGTACAACTGGGCGGAAACATGAGCATTTCTCATGATTTTCTGCAAGATTGCCAACTGTGCAGATGAATATCAAATATTGAAAATTAGAAAAGGTTGGTCAGTTACAGTATGCTACAGTAAGTGATGTTTATTCAGCAATAACTCTCTAGTACGGATAGCCGAACCGATAATGCCAGAGCTTATCAATACTTCGGTCTTTTATATTTTAGCACCAATACTTAAAGTATTGAGTTTTAGTACCCATCCCTAGTCATTTCAGAGTCGTACCTCAGTTTTGCGTGCAAGTGTCTGGAGTAAAGCCTCAGCTTCAGCGAGTCGAGTGTTCTCTGACTGACGCTCTTCTGCATGCTTTTCCTGACGCTACACAGAGAGGCAAAACATCAGGTCTGGAACCAACAAATTACTTTGTACAATAGACCTAAAGAATCTCAATAACCTGAATAATTTATCACCGAAAACTGAGACTGCATAATGTATAACTGAAAAGCATCTTCACAAAAGCTAAAGCATTCAAGAATAAGCTGCCAATACTCATTGTCTGTTTTCAGACGTTCATATGTATACCAGTATTGCAATCAGGGAGCTAATAAACTAATCTCAACAAGGTAAAATCACTTTGAGGAAGTTAATGAAAAATACAGAAATATTCAGCCCTACTGGTTTAAAGTTTGGGCTGAAATAAATAAAATCAATATATCTAAAAACACTGGTTTGAAAGTGAAGACTATTTAAGTATTCTATGATTAATAATTATTTAAAAAACCAATTTTAAAAGGCCTGTTTTCACAGAAATGGCTTAACATTTGTGGCTTAACATTGACTGTTGCCTAACAGCATAAAGAGGACCACCTCAGGTGCTGATTATGTGCTTTTTATTCTGTGTTGAAAGCTACCAGTAAAGAGTGTGAATACCATTTTAAAGAGGCCCTATTATGGCCCACATACACAGTAGTGAGAAAAAGAGCCAGTGTTGCCAGATTTGGCAGGTAAAAACCTTTTCGATAAGTTTTGGGCTGAAATCAGTCAGCTACATGTGGCAACACTGAAAAGAACACTAGCACTGGTTTTCCGGAAGCAAATAAATTAGGAGGGCGCTGTTATGGGTCTAAAACACTGGCTACTCCAGGGAAAAATGGCAGGTATGCTCATGCATACACTATGCTGTGGTGGGCATTCTCTTACGCTGAACGCTGTCGACCAATAGCAACAAACTGGGTCATCGGTCCAATCAGCACAGATTAGCATCGTGGTGAGGAGGAGTTTGGGAACAAATGAATCGCTAAACGATTCATATGGAAGTCGATGGGATAATGAGGTCAAAATAAATGCATACTACAAGACAATGAATGTGTTTTTTGACCTTGCATGCATACCCAAAACCAAAATATGACCCTTTTTAAATGAATAATAGTGGCTCTTTAAAGGTATATTTATTGCAACAGAGACTGATAAACTTTCTTGATTTTCTGTCAGTTATCTAATAAGAAAATGCTATGACATCACCTGCTGAGTGTACTTGGCCTCTTTCTGTACTTCTCCTTTCAGAAGGCTGAACCTCTCCTCCAACAGATCTCCAATCCACTTGCCCAGACTCTCTCTGTCTGTGTATCCGTGAAGCTCTGAGCGCAGGGTGTTATACAGACTGAGCATTTCAGTGTGCTGCTCCTCCTGCCTGAGCAAACCTCCAGCTACTCGATCCCACAGCTGAGACACGCTCTCCTCCAAACGCATCAGCCTCTCTGTCTCTACTGAAGATGCCATAGATGGCCTCTAAGAGGAGCAAGACACAGACAGGGGAAAAGCGTCCATTAAGAACAATGTGGTTACAACTTGTATGACACATTGTATGGGCTGGTGTAGTTACTGTAATTATGGTACAAAAACCTGGTAATAAACTGCCAGACATTTTTCCTGTTAATGTTACATCACTCAAACAATATATCAAGAAATTATATTAAAAACTACTAAAATATCAATAAAAGTCATACTGCTAATCTGCACAGTTGAATTTTCAACATCAATAGATGGCAGAGCAGAGATCAAGGTCATATTGCAATTCTTAACCATAAATAAAACATTCATGAATTATAAAATAAAGTTCCAGCCACACCATCTGCACAGTTTTGTATTAAATAACATTATAAAATCACATAAAAAGTGCTTATCTGGTGTGTGACAACTACTTGTCATCGATAACAGAAACCAGCGCTTCTTGAAATAAAATAAAAAATAAATACAAGTGTGTAATTTTTCACAGCAAAACAAGAAACTGTAAAATAATGTAGATTAAAAACAACAACAACAACAACAACAACAACAATAATAATAATAAATAAAAATCACGACAAAAATAGCCACAGACAGTATTTTAACTGGTCCAGTCTGGTGACTGCATTTGATTGCTGGTTGCCATGCAGGAAAGGAATACAAAAAGGCAAAAAACAGCCTAACAATTACAAACAGGCAAACACTAACACTTAAACATGATTTAAAAAAAAAAATAAAAAAAAAACACTTTACAGGAAAAAAAAATGCATTAGAAAAATGGGAAGCAATTATCATTTAAAGCAAACAGCAAATGACAAACTCCCTGATTTTCAATGACTTGTACAAAAACAAATCCAAAATTCCCTGAGTTTCAATGTCTGGAACAAACTTTTTAAAATACTACAATAGTGCAGAAAATTGTGACTGTGGAAACCTGATTTAAAGGTACAGTAGGTGATTGTCTTTAGAAACATTTTTTTGTTGTGCTGGTTAAGACTCTTCACGTTCCAGTAGTAGTGATTAAAGTAAATGATCTAAATGTATTTATATGTATTTTTATATTCTGGGTAAGGCATAAAACAAACAAAAAAAATGCTCATCCAATAAATTATTGTCGGGCCGATAATTTCCATAATTCTGATAAGTAGCCCAAACTGTCTGTCTTCAGCTGTTCACGTAGACCTCCCGTTTTCGCATGAGCACATGCACGATCACATGCACGATCACATGTACATGTGACGAGAGAGAGAGTGAAACAAGGTAAAGGTAAAAACAAATGCTTAAATCAAAACTTTAAAATCCTGAATAAGTTATTTTTGCACGCTGGAGGAAGGAAGACACCATCGCTGAAGGATTTCTCTTAGACAGGTAATGTTATGGTTTAAAACTATTTTAGTCATGCAAAGCTGATGTAGATTCTGTTGTTCTACGAATGGATATATGCAGAGAAGGGTCGTTCAGCCAATAAAATCTTCCAGCGAAAGATGATGTGACTATCGATGCTGTAAAAGGTCCCCTATTAAAATTAAAATAATGTAGATTTTTTTATTTAGTTTTACAACAAAACACTAGTAAATAGCGCTGTTCCGCCTAGCCGGCTTTGAGGTGAAGTTGATTTTATATTTCCATCACATTGGTTCATTTTTCAGCTCCCTATATTGTTTACCATGCTACTTTGAATATTCTGGCTTTTATTTTAGCATGCAAGTATGGCTTAGTAATAAGCAGGGCTGCCAACTCTCATACATTCTGCGTGAGACTCACACAATTGGCAGTGTTCTCATGCCAAAAATCCACTTTCCACAAAAATACACTATCACACAGACAAATGACATGAACTAGTGGGTTGTTTACTGTTATCTTTAAGATGCACATTCATGATATCACGAGGCATGGCTTTGGATGGCAGGGATCAGACTGTGTTTCAAAGATATTATGCTATGCGGTCAGCATTTTGGCAGACTATCTACTGCACCCTTAAGGTTAGCATGTGCAGGAAAATGATACATCAACCAATGTGTTATTAGGGAAATACATTTAAATACCTGCTCATTTACACAGTATGATATTAAAAAAATGATTTCATCACCTTAAAATATGGGAAAAGTACTGTATATTACATTCACTAAATATATTATTATTAGTAATATAATAAGATACTTAAAGTCATTTAAAGAACTGACAACAGAAAGCTACTTTGTAAAGTTTAATCTGAAAGCTACTTGTATTATAATGGCTTATACTGTAATATTATTATTTTTTTTTTATTGAAGATGTTATAATAGCAACATTGCGGTTATCTAGTCCCACTTTTTCAGTCATCCAGCTTAATTTCGAAGCTGGAAAGTGAAATACTACCTGAGAGTCTGTGTCAGTGGTAGTTTGCCCCTCATCTAAGCCACCCATAGAGGATGTTGGAGGACTGAGGTGGGAATTGTCCCTCATCAAATTAGTTGCAGGCAGCATGGCAATCAATCCAGATGGCCCCCAGTAGTATAGAGCTATAAGCAACAGCACAGAAAATAAATGTGGATGCAGTATCTTACTTCTATTTAGAACAGATCACTCATGAACAGTGCGCTCACCGAGGAACAGAAGTAAAGGTACAAGAAACAGGACTTTTGAAAGCATAGGGAGACACCTAGAAGAGAGGATGAAGACAGGTTAAATTTATCATAAGTATTTCAGGATTTACAATGAATGACTGTATTTACCCCTGTTATTAAACCATACTTAACTCTGACAGGTAAATATTGAACTGAAAAACAATTCAAAACTCACGTTGCAAAGAGATTGACAAGCCACAAGATGCTATTTGAAGCTGCCCTCCCTAGAATACAAACACAAACAGAGGTAAACATTTGTAAAAACTGACTGTGATCAATAAACACACTAAAGGGGTACATAAAGAGGCTGCAGAAATGCTGGCAAATGCACAGATTGAGAAACAGGACCCTTAAAACATGGTAAAGACCAGGACACCCAGAAGAACAATTTTCTGTATTTTACAATTAAGAATGGGTTGTTGATCATTTTAGTAACTGCAAATGTATTGAATTTGGCAAGTCCACCTTTTTTGTTTGACAAGGCCTTGTCATGAGGAATAACATTCTACTCTAGGTTATAGCATTCTCAGGTTATGAAACCTCATAGAACTTTGAGAAAGCCCAGTAACTGAAATGAAAGGTTGAGGCACTTGAAAGCTCCTTTGGAGTTGAAACCAAACTCTCAGCATGTGCAGCAATGCACCATTTCTCATTTCACATGCAAAGAGGACGTTTACATAAATGTCTTACAAAGGTACAACAGCAAAAGCGTTTTCGATAGGATCAGATTGACCTGAAAAATTCATTTAAAATGCAACCTGGATGGTGATCTCATTTATTGCCATGGATTTGCTTATATCAGACTACAGATTTCAATAGCACAGCACACTGAACATTTATTCATTTTCCAATGTACTGTATGCATTTTATAGGTTTAAATTGGTCAATAATCAAGTCTTGATTAGGTCTGAGCACTTTTTCATGGTTGATCATTTGAAAAACACTGTAGTACCTCATCATTCTGACTTGAATCTTCTTGGAATTAATCCCTCCTCCTGAAATATGCTCTGATTAGTTAGCTGGCTCTTTTTAGAAATAGATCAGCCCTTTCAATAACCATGAGTTTCATCTTCTCAATTGTAAATATTAACAATAACTTCAAATTCAGCCAATCAATAAGAACCGGACTCTGACAATGCAGTTTTTTGACACTCATAAATCAAAGCACATAACAGACAACAGTCTTTTCAGTCATCAGAAAAAGGTGACTAAATGGATTAAAGTATCACCTTCATGACGTTGCCAATGGGTGAAATTTATGTAGACGATGGACTTTATGAAGCAAAGGCATAATAGGACCCCTTTATAGCCATCTCAGATTATTCATCCCTCTGTAGTGTACAAATAACTCTAAGAGTAGTGTTTGGAAATCTTAACTTCCTTGTTTGGAACTTCCTATGTGTTCTCTTTATACCATAAAAGGAAAGGAGATAAGCAAAAGTAATGGAAAAAGCAAAAGGAAAGGCAAGCTTCAGCAATAGTAGTACATTACTGACAGATTAATTAACATCCTCCAATCCAGAATGAAAAAGAATACTATAAGCACACCAGGTATGTCGACAAGAAAGACATTCTCAAATAGAACCAAAGCATCAGGTCCTGGGAAAGATTGAGGAGAAAAGGAAGCAAAAGTTGGCCACACAAGACTTTGAAAGCTCTTCATTAGCACAAACCCATACCAGCCAGGGAATACAACTGGGGGAAAGGAGCTCATAGCAACATTAACTGGTTTAGAAACCATTTCCAAATCAGAAGCCCTTGGAAAGGTTGAGATTTATAGAAAGTAGTGGTCAAAACATAACCTGGAAAAAGTATAATCCCCCATAAGGTCCCTACAGGCTTCTGTTCCTGGGAAAACAGATTGTCCGTAGCAAAATTCTGTTTCCTTTTGCAATCATCACCTGTTAGAATCAAGTGTATAGTTGGGGGGAGGGGAAGAAAAAAACAAAAAAAAGTAATATAATATAATAATATAATAATAGATGGGCTAAGACTCAAACTCCTACAGATCCTCTGAGATTTCCTGACAGTTTTGGCCAAAATTTCATTTGCTAAAATTGCTTCAGTAATACACGTTTAATGATTAATAAAGTCAAATTCTGGTTCTATCACAAACACTAATGAGCTTTTAATGGCAGCAATTAAACTAGTCAGTTTACCAGCATCCAATGCATAGAAGCATAATATTTCTTGGCAGATGGCTGATTAAAAAGTATATTATTCATTTAGATAATCAATTACAGATCTGTTAAACTTGTATATAAAAAGCAAATCAACAAATCTACTGAAATATTTTAAATCACCATTATGACCGAGGATTAATTATATGACTGCCTTATCAACTGATATGCAACACAGTCTCTGATACTGAAAAGCGTTTGTAAACGCAGCTTAATCATGCCAAAGATTATCATACAAATTACAAAACAATAGTGGTCATTCAAAATGCAGAACACACAAAAACAATTGCTGTACTAAGGATGATCAAATATCTGGGCTTTAGATTCATTGTGTGGACAGACATCCATTGAGTCATACAAACTCAAACTTCAGCAGACAACAAAAAGAAATCAATCTTGTAGTCAGAAAAGTGTACTTACACAGTACACCGCTGAACTTTGGTTGCTCCTTTTGAAGCACCACTTCTTTAACACTCATAGTGCTGATGTACTTCTGATTGCCTGTAACAGATCAAAAAGAGAATAACCATCAGATAAAACCCAAGTGCCTCTCGCGATTCTGGACCAGTGTGAGTCCATTCCTCCAATCAGAGCTCTGAACAGACAGACTCAAACAAAACAAGATTTGCATGTAACCAAGGCAGTGCTCCTGGTGGAGAGGTGCATTTGTTTATGCAGTGTAATCATGCTTCGCAGAAACATCTGCAGGGGAAGAAATGCTTAAGATTATAGTCAAACACCAAATAAACCATGCTGCTGATAAAGCCACCTGTTAAAAAAGGGTTTAGAAATGGCTTCTGTATAAGACCTAAGGTGCCTTTGGACGGTTGATGATCGGTCAAAGACCACAGTAGCCACTCCTGAGACAGACTTTGAAGGGAGTGAATTAAGAAAGTGAATAGAGACAGGTGCTCAAATGCAAAACCTGTGGAAAAAAGTTAGTGTGGTTCCCTCGCCTTGAACAAAAACAGATTTTTTTAGTCGTTCAAATGATTAAAAACAGGAGTTTTCCCTTTTCTTTTTTATTTTTGCTCAGTTAATTTTCAGGCCCACTGCAGTGCTTTTTATTAAAGTGCTCTAGATACTGCATTCCCTAATAGTGGAAGAGTCATTTTCACCAATCCTACCAATGTGAACAATAGTGTAATGGTGAGATATTGTCTGTGGGATTCAGCATGCTTTAAAACACTTTAATTGATGTTCACTTTAATAATATAAGGTGTTATAATATGTACTAACATGCGACACGGTGATAAAAACCACTTACTAACCTGGTTTATGCACAGTTATATCCTTTATTGAAACTTCAATTTCAAGACGACGGAACACTGGTAAACCCAGTAACTTTTGCATGAACCCTGCAAGGATACCAAAGATGGCCTGTTTACACCAGAGTGCCTTCATTAGATGTGCTTTGAGGGTCAATTATTTAACTTAAAAATAAAATGGCACAAATATATTAGACGATGATTGAGAAACACTCATGCATTAATAGGGTATGTCGAGCGTCACGAGACCAAACTGGATCCCTGGGTAGAACACTTCTGCTTATCGCCATTTCATATGCGCCATCGGTTTGTTATTGAAAGTAGCAAGTAGTGGAAATCTGTGATACTTGTTTAAAGGGGGTTCTTGTATAAAACAACACCATATTAGTGGACAGTGAAAAACGGGAAGTGTTCTGGCCAGGTTGACTGGAACGCGAAAGTTGCGCATATACCCTATTATATGACATATAAAACACTACTTGCTACTGTCAGTGGCGCATGGCGCATATGAAATGGCGATAAGCGGAAGTGTTCTACCCAAGAATACGGTTTGGTCACGTGACATTCAACATATACCCTATTGTTTGCTGAAAACACAAAGGTGCCAGTAAAGAGCTTAACTGATGACCATTGCTTTTGAAAAGTAGTTACTATTTATACTTTTTACATACAGTACTATATATTATGCTTAAAATTAACCACCAACTCCGCTAGTAGAAACTTTGATTCCTATTTATGAAAGAAGGAATTTTAATCATATAATAAATTATCTCAGTTAGAATGCGAGGTGTCAGAGCGTCTCAAAATAGCGTAGGAAGAGGATCTCGGAGCAGAAATTGAAAACTGGCAATGGGAGGAAGCACAAGAACAAGTTAATTCTAGTTCTGCGTGTATCAGGCATGGTTTATCACAATAATAAGAATTAATACAATACAGTATTAATACAATACAGTCTACTTTTCTAAAATAAAGCTCAATTAAGATGTTCCCTTCAGTAGACCCACTGTGTGACAGATGCAATCATACCCTGGCATCGCTTGGTCACATGTTTTGGAGTTGTCCTAAAATTATTAATTATTGGATTTCAGTTTTTCCAATTAATATCTGATGTGGTGGGAAAACAAATATACCCCAGCCTATTTTAGCTATATTTGGTGTCAGTGATGATGCAGACTTATCCAAAAATCAACGTACAGTGATTAGAGTTCTAACCCTTTAGGCACGTAGATTGACTTTACTGAATTGGAAAAGAAAATATCCTCAACGTTGCTCCACAACGCACTTAAAAATAAAACAAAGAATTTCCATGTAATATGGAATCCTTTTATTAAATACTTTAACACAGAGCAGTGATTAAACCTTAGCAGAAATGCCTCAAATTCCCCCATTATTTAGTTCTTTCATTTTCTCTTATTTACTTATTTTTTCATCCTTTCTGTCTTTTTCCTCTCCCCCATTCTCTGCTTTTTTATTTTTGTTCTTTTAAACATACAACAGTAACATGTTACAACTTGGTTTAAAAGGGAAAGTATACATGGGTAAAAGTTCATATGTAAAAATACAAGAAAATGTTAAAAAAGGATTTAAATTGGGAGATAAACATGGCCTTTAGTTTTATTTAAATTTTTTACAGATTTTAAATGCCAACCATAAAATTCTTTAGTGAAAGAGAATGTTAAACGTGTATCAAAGCATGAATCAATCACAACTGTCTGACAAAAATGTAAACTTTAACTGAAACAGAATATTATCATGAACTAATTTGATTGAATGCATTGTTTCTTAAGCACATTTAATTGTCTTTAGTTGAAAACTAAAAATTTTCTGCAAAATATCTGCATAATAATAATAATTCTGCTTCTCTGAATTGTTTTACATAAAATGTAGATCTACTGACAAGTAACTAATCAGTTTGCCTAAAAATGAGCAGTAAGCCATAACTTTAATACTTTCAGTAACCCACTAACTTTGCAAGTAATTACACCCAACACTGCTGATGCCACAAATGTTTTTAAATATATCAATTATAGAAAACCTGAAAAAACAAGCCCAAAATTCCCTATAAAATGGTTTAAATTCTTGAAACTAACTAAAGTGTGGCATGAGCATAATGTACTGTAGTGCTCAAATCTTATGTTACATGAAGCCTTCTCTGGCCGTTTGTTAAGTGTGCACAATTGTTAGATTGATATGCGAACAAAACAGGCACCAAAAGACAAAGACAAAACAATACCTCTCTTAGCACAGCAAGTGGCGGCTTTCATTTGCCGCACAGACATGAGTGTCTTCCTCAGCAAAGTGGCTGCGGAGTGAGCAATTCCCTTAGCCACTCGCACACACCAGAGCGATACAGATAACACCAGACCTGGAGAAATATGGACTATTATTAAATGAACACGTATAATTTGATGGTCAAAGATCTCTGAATCTTGAAGCACTCTGGAGAAACAATGAAAAGAGACAGAGGTTGCTTTGCATGCATGCAGAGAGCAGCTCAGTTTTAGTATATGAACGGAGACAATTAGCTATACAAACTGAAATTCTTGTGTAGTTGCAGTCAGAAATGGCTATATTCAAAATGCATAGCAACGTCTACTTGACTGAAGGTTCGTTCACTCAGAAGTGAAAATTATGTCATTAATTACTCATCCTCAAAAACAACAAGGTTATTTAACAGTATTTAAATCAACTGATTCTTCTCAGTATAGACTGCTGCTGACGCATTACCTCATGTGTGTCTGTGCTTTAATTCAAACAGAGGTTACACATGCAGGCATCTGGGTTACACCTCAGTGCATAGAGCTCATGAACAAGCACTCTATACTGACTAAAGAGAAAAAAATTGTCGAATATAGTAGTTAACGGCCCGTTTCCATAGAGTGGTACGGTATGCTTTTATGGCCGTTTCCACTGTACCGAACTGTACCACTTCTTGGGTACCCTTTCGAAACACAAGAAAGGGTACCAAAAGGTGGAGCTACATGCACAGCTGAATGCTACTGGTTACAGAGATACGTCATTCACTCGCGCAACAAGCCAGAATGAACAAAGGAACCCCCACGTTTAAATACACAGCAGAGATATTACACCGTAAAAATTTATACATATAATAAGAGCCATAATCGACCTGAGCTCAAATAAACAGTCATCATCTTGATGAGCAGCCACAAAGCCAAGAAGAGCAGATTCTCCCCTGTGCCCCGTAGTTTTTTTTACGAGCCCATCTAAAGCACGAGCGGTTTTGCTTTGCTGCTTGCACTCGCGTGCGCGTCTATGTTTGAGCTGATGATAACGTGCGCTTTATTATTGACATGCTTCTGAAAGGATCGGGTTTCAAGAACAGACTGAGAATGATACACACAAAAACAAAAACGCCGGATAAAACAAGAGTAAATAATTTTTTCAGCAAAGAACAAACTGCTACGCTTAACTATTATCATCACCTTTTGGACTATTATGAACTCGGAATGACTTTCTAACAAGAGGCTACATGTGCTGGTGAAGATTAAAGACACCGATAAGAGGTTTGCTCAGACTGTGGGCTATATTTCGTGTTGTTTTTGAATCTAAATAAGGACTAAATGTATGCTGTGTGTAGTTTTTCTGTAATTGGTAACATATCAGAGACTTTAAGGGGCTGTATGTGTTCATATAGGTTGCATTTATTCATTTATTTTATATTTAAAAAAATATTTAAAAAATCAGTAAGCTATTTCGCATCATTGATCTGCAGTTATAACCAGATCATGTTCATAGAGAAGGTTAGTAATGAACATTTATACAACAGTATTTATGTGTATAAAAAAAGCCTCTGTTTTGTGAGAGGCTCTTCTCATATAATTTGTGAACGACCTGTACAGCTTTACTGTAGATATTTTCTCGAGCGAGAATGATGTCGACTGAAACTTTGTCATACACCACGCCCACTAAAAGAGCCCCCTTTTAGCAGTGGAAACGCAAGCCTGATAAAGATGACCCGTAGCGACCGTACTGTACCACTCAGTGGATACAGGCCATAAGGTTAGAGTTTTTGTTTTATATGCATACAAACATTCTCGTAATTAATTTTTTTCTGGACTTTAAGCAGGGACTGTTGCAATCCATGGAGGATGAGGGAGCTCTCCCATTTTATCCAAATCTTTTTGATCAATGAAGGTCTCTGGGGCTTGAAACGACATAAATTATTATTATTCATTTTCATTTTTCGGTTAACTAACCTTTTAAGCCCCCTTGGTATAGACATGTCGATACAAAAATGTGTACTACTGCAGACTTACAATTTACATACTGCAGACTTTACAATACATATCATAATAACTTAATAGCCATGGTGTTTATGCTTCCATCCATTGATAAAAATCTGAGCTGGACACTCTGCATGCTGCTAGGTAGTGGGTTTTCTAAAGTTTCAGATCATCTGCTTGTCCCTTAAAAAGAAAAAAAAAAAAAAAAGTGCACAGGGTGAAGATTAGACAAGAACTACCCATCTTTTTTTATATCTGGCCCTCAGTGATTCCACTACTAAAGTGACGAAAGCATGGAATTTGACTGTGATAATAAACCTGAAACAAACTGGCATTGGAAACCCGAAAAGTCAGTGACATGTTCTGACGATGAAAAGGTTTTATGTGCGAGACGGATAACCATGCAGTGAGCAACACCATGGACATGAGAAGGGAAGGCTACACTGAGGTTGATACCTTTGAGCAGAGGCACCTGTATCAGCAGTGTGCATATGTACATTACAAGTGCAATAATTCTCCTGCTGAAATGAAGGCACATCTCAGAAAACTTCCCCAGTAGACCTGCAGACACAATTAATTCAGTCCTGCTTGTTATGGTCACCTTCACTCATTACTCAAAGAATGTTTGGAGGAAAACATCCCACTTAAAACAACAGCATCTCGATGCAATCTGCCTGACATAGATGGAAATGGGAATCTTGCACTACAGCTGTATATGTATTACCAAATTCTCTCACCTGGTTTATGTTTCCGATTCTTGTCCCTGCAGTACAATGTTGTGGCAGTGCTGGGAGCCTCTGTAAAAGACGCCTGATGGACAGCAGCATTATTAAGGGAGCTGTTGTTCTTGGTGGGAGAAGGGATGGTGCAGTCTTTAGAGATGCAGCCATTCTGTGTCGTGGAGGTCTGCGTCTTGGCTTCCATTGTGATGAGTTGTGAAATGATGGGTTGGTCTAAAAAAAATAAAAATATAAAACAAACTCAAAAAAGGTCATTTTACACCAATTATGATAACTATTAAAAAAAAAAAAAAAAAAAAAAAAAAAAAAAACAACGATTTGTGTTCGCGGCAGCAAATGATTACAACCGGTTTATTTTTAGACTACACTTTTATTTCTGCATTACCCCCTTTTAAACAGCAGGTGCCCTCAGTCAGCTACACTTTCAAGTGCACCTGACCAGTGAATTCAGCTCGTGTAATCAAATCAAACAGCAAATTTAGCTATTTGCAGTCAGTATATCGAAAGGGGAAAGAAATAAAAATTAATTAATTAATTTAAAAAAATAAAAAAATCCCACAACATTTTCAATGAAGGCAAGGCAAAAACATCGAAACTATAACAAATAATCATGGTAGATTTATACAGCACTTTATTACCCTGGTTTGCTTAGGTCCATATAATTTTTAATCATGGTATAACCATTTGGTTCTTCATTTGTTTTCATTATCTTTAAATATTGTTTGAAAAGAGGGCTTAATATAAAGTAGTGTGCTTCTCTAAAACATTGTATGTAGCTTTAATCTGTGCAAGCATTTCTATTTCAATGATTTCTAACTGGCTATCAGTGTTTTGTTTATGAGATGTAAGAAATCGTTCTGAAAGTGATCCCAAAGACATCATATCATGGTCGTTACCTTATAGATATCATGCTTGGTTTAATGGGCCATAACGCATTAAAATCCATTTTAAAATGAAAACGTATCCTAGTCTCTTCCTGTACAGCCATCCATCTACAGTACCTATGCATCCCTTTCTTTATGTCCCCGCTCACATTCAACCTTGTATATTTCCAACCATTTACCCATTTCATCATTATCCAACGCTCTTTCTGAAGGCACACCAGCATCACATACAAGTCTTCCTATAAAAGGACCTAAATCAACTCAATTTGTTGACAGTGTGCCCAAGACTATGTACATGCCGGATGTGGGAGAGATTCAAAATGTGCACTGCTGGTGTGCCTCCAGGAATACTGCTCTTTCCATACATTCATTCAACCACTCAACTATCATTACCCATACGCTTATCTTTCATCACATCCATCCCAGTATCTCAATTACTAAACCATCTTTCTATCTATTCATTCATCTTTAAAGTAATTTATCTACACCTGTTGTGCATCCATCCATCTAAAAAAAAAACATTCTTTTTTTACACCCTTTATCATCTCTTTATATATTTTCGTCCATTTAACAACCATACTTCCATATTCCTTCCTATCCATTTACCCTTCAATCCAATCAACTATTTAATTAAGCATTCATGCATCTCTCCAACCATTTAGTAACTCAACCTCACATCCATCCCTGCATCTTTCTATACATCACCTGACAACTATGGTCTAAGAAAAGAAGAATTCAGCTATAACTTACCATGGATTTCACGTTCTTCATCTAAACCTAATTCAAACAAAAAAGAACAAATCAATGCAATCAATCAAGACACAAATGCAAAAATTTTTTTTGCTAGCACTTACCCCAGAAGCTGTCAACCAGTGTGCGCTCCTGTATGGAGGACTCATCCAGCAGAGAGGACAGCAGAGAGGCATCACTGGGCGCACAGCTGTTCAGGGTGCTGTTATGTGCCTGCAGGACTGATGTTGAGGCAAACCTCGGAGTTTGAAAATTTGGTGCTGACCCTGAAACAGAATGACAGGATCTTCTGCTCTTCAGAGTCCTATCAGTGAATGAGAAACAAATTAAGACTTGAGTTGACGTTCAGTAATACAGCTTATTTTATATTGGTTGAAATAAAGGTTGATAGAAATTATATAAAATGTATTAACAAAATATAAGAGAATTAAGTGGAATTCTGAAAGTCCTTAAGACAGTCAGACTATGTTAATATATCGTACATTATTGGGCCTTGTCTTAAGAAAAACAAAAATATATTCCTGATCCTTCCTCATATTTTGTAAAGTGAAACGTGACACTTTTGGAATGCACCAAAAGAACATTTGGGGATAATTTCCAGGCAAATAAACCAAAATGTGTAGGATAACAATACCAATTTCAGTAAACTTAAAATACAGTTTAGTAACTGGTTTAATTAGTTAGTTCCACAACATTAAAAACTTAATTACATTTTTCTGAAAAGAGTTCAGGATTTATAATGCACCGAATAGTCTTTTTTACTTTACCCATGCAGATGAATTTCATGGGGAAACAGCACTCACTTTTCACGGCTGCAGGAGGTACTGTGGTGGTCAAGCAGGCTCTCGTCCCCATAGTGACTTGTGCTGGTGTGCAGACGGAGACTTCGTCTGGACATCCTGGGTGACTCACAGATGGGCCCAATTCTGAGCTCCTTCTCAAAGTCGATGGAAGAGGAGTAGCTGGATCTGAAACACCACAAACTCCCACACTTCATCTCAAACACCTACTAAAAACCTTGACAAATGTCTTAAAATATCTGTTTCTCCTCCTACACGCTGGGAAATGTAGTGCCTCTATGCATGAATTGTGCGCTCACGAGGAAAATAAAAATAAAAGCCATGACGCATCAGACAGACTGTGCGGTTTCAGTTTGTCAGTCGAAGTCTAAATGAACTTGACAACACCAACACGACTAATTCCCAGCAAGTTTGTGTAGTCTATACTCTTAATTCAAGGGAAACAAACTACAAGCCAAGATACCCGAAGAGAAACCAAGACAAACCAAGATAGGTTAACATCCAGCATATTAATAATGCTGATCACTTAACTTCAGGTGGCTGATGTTATGAAATTAACAGTGAAACGATGCATCACATGAACATTTTTCTGTCTGATCTATTCGACTTTTTATGCCAGGTCCTGTGTAGATTTTGAAACGACATGAAGTGATTCTGTTAATCTTTTAAATTACCAGTCAGAACCTTTGAATATCTAAAAGGACAAAGATTTGAGTAGTGTTTTTCTGCAAACTGCAAGACAGGGGAGTAACGTGAAGGGGCATTAGAGGCATAACTTGAAGTATGTTAGAGGTGCAACTTGAAGTTATGGAGACATGTCATAACTATGTTGCTGGACAGATGGCGCAGTACATCAGTTATTAACATCTACACCTTCCCCAACCCTAAACTCAACCATAGTTAGAGCCCCTATTATACGTTAAAAAAAGGGTCATATTTTGGTTTTGGGGGTCTCCAACAGCAGGCTAATATGCATGCATTGTCAAAAAACACTTTCATTGTCTTATAATATGCATTTATTTTTACGTCATTATCCCAGCGACTCCTATATGAATCGTTCAGTGATTCATTTGTTCCAAAACCCCTCCTTAGCGCGATGCTAAACTGCGCTGATTAGGTCTGTTGCGATTGGTCGACATCATTCAGCGCGAGAGAATACCCACCACGGCCTATCAATACTGAAGTAGTCATAGTGTGTGCGTGAGCATATCTACTAACACTCGTTTTTTCCGGGAGTCGCCCGTATTTCAGACACCTCACCCCTGAAACTAACCCCCCGGTCTCCAGCACATTGCTCTATTCTTAACTATAAGTAAAAACAGTGACACACATTCAGTATTAATGCACACAGCGGCAAAAGCTGAACCATTATGAAACAGGACCGCCGCACGTGTGTGAGAGCTGATGTAGCCATAGCAACGACAAACAGCAGTGAAACGCAGCTCACAAACGCATTAATCTGTAAACAAAGCGGCACGCGTCGCGTTTACAACGTGCTTTTTAGACGCGATATGAGAAAACAAGTTAACCAGATACACAAGCGGTTAAAAGTTACAAAACACAATTAAATGCATCATTTACAAGCTAGAGAAAACAATGAGGCGACCGTTTTAATCGCACTTACTCAACACTTGTTGGATAGCAGGCCAGGGAAATGTCCCGCTTTTCCCTATGGCTAGTCCGCCCCTGCAAACATCAAGTCTTTTCTGATCCTTCCTTTAACAAACGATCGACGAATCCCCCGTTGTAAGTGTGTAGATAAGAAGCACTCCTCAAAGGGAACAGTCTCGTCTGTGGTTCATTTGCACACTTCCTATAATATCCAGCCGAGCACAGTGCTCTTCTCTGTGTTGCCAGATGTAGTTGACTGATTCCAGTTCAAACCCTATCTAAAAGGTTTTTACCTGCACAATCAAATTCAAAACCACCTAATATGGCAACTTTTGCTCGCGGCTGTTGTTTGTGGACGGGGTTGGGGGTTTCGAATCTCCCACGGCTGCGCGCGCACAAACGGGCGGGGCTTATGTTTTGTGTTCACGTTATGCCAAAACGGCTAAAGACTCGTAAGCACGGCGATTCGTTTGAGGAACTGAGTCGACTCTTTCATGGATGAATCAATAGCTTTAAACACTGCACTTTCAGATTTAAGCCTTAGCTGGACATTTCACTTCACTTAGAGCTGTGCTACAAACTGCATACAAGCTCATTTTCAAAAACCCATAATAGGGGCTCTTTAATAATGTCTACACCTTCCTCAAACCTAAACCCAACAAACACAGTTATTAACATGTACACCTTCCCCAACCATAGTTAAATGTCTACACCTACCAAAACCCTAAACCCAACCATCAATGTCTAAACCTTCCCCAACCCTAAACCAAACCAGAGTTACAAACGTGTACACTACCCCAACAAATCAGTTATTCAAGTCTACACCTATCAAAACCCTAAACCAAACCATCAAAAAATGTCTACACCTTCCCCAACCAGAGTTATTAACGTGTACACTACCCCAACAAATCAGTTATTAACGTTTACACCTAACAAAACCCTAAACCAAACCATGAAATAATGTCTACACCTTTCCCAACCTGAGTTATTAATGTGTACACTACCCCAACAAATCACAGTTATTAACGACTACACCTACCAAAAACCCTAAACCCAACCATCAATTAATGTCTACACCTTCCCCAACCTGAGTTATTAATGTGTACACTACCTCAACAAATCACAGTTATTAACGTCTACACCTACCAAAAACCCTAAACCCAAGCATCAATTAATGTCTACACCTTCCCCAACCTTAAAGCCAACCATCAGAGTTAATAACGTACAGCCGTGAGTTGCGGAGGCTTTCATACTTGACATGCTCAGCATTGTACTGTTATTTGCAACTGTCATGACAAAACAGATAAAGTCCGCCCTCTAGCCAACATCTCATTAGCTGTGTCCCAAATGAGACACTAAACGTATGCACTATGTATTTACACACTCAGCAGCATAGTATATGTATGTTGTGCTGTCCTAAATAGAACACTAATGGCTTTTTTACTAAGCGGAAGTTCAAACCGTTCCCCTGATGATGTTTGCCAAATTAGTGAAATAAATGACCAAACTACCAAATAATACCTAGCATGAGTATAACCACATTCACCATCAGGAGGCACTATAATCCCTCTCGTAGGAGAATACTGCTCTCACAATCCAAAATAAATAAAGTTATCCAACATGTGCACCTGATAGCTCCACCCCTTCCACTACGTGAGCAAAGCTGCGGTTGTTGAGTGCGTGAAGTGTCTGTCATTACACACTTCATTTTACCGGTGGAAAAAGTGCATCATCCGGGTAATTAAAGTGCACTTATTATTTTTTAGAGTTTTTAGTGTGAACACACTACTTACACTATTTATACTACAAAATTATACTAAACTACATGTAGATCACTAATCTGGGTGTTGGAATATACCCAAACTCCCAAACATGAGCAATAGTGAAGGCTGACAATTGATAAAAACATACAGAGCATAGAACCGAGCATAAAAACCACTTTGTTGTTGTTGTTGTTATTATTATTGTATTTATTTTTTAAATCCAGGTAAAAAGTGTTCTGTAAATCAGTAAATATTAAAACCCCCTGTCTGACACAACAGCTGATCAACTAAAAACAGCTGAGGAGCTTGAAGACACTACAAACACAATCCACATATTTTATTTTTCTTATAAATTGCTCACCACTGCAAAACCAATTCCTATTCGGCAGTGCCCCAACAGTCAAAAACAAAAACAAGAGCACCTGTCATCTCTAGTAACAATGCAGTATTCAAGTTGCTGAACTTTGGAGCGGTTATGCTTGGTTGAGGTCTGACAGTGAGACGAAGGCCATTCAGCCAGCAGCTGCTGAGCAAAACACATGCTAAACAGTAACCTGTCGATGTATAATTAACTACAGCTTACCGCTGCTATCATTCTAGCCTTAAATCGATACAAAAAAAAAGCATTAGCATTCAGGCTAATGCTTTATAGTAATGCTATAAAAAAACAGGTGTAATACACACAGCACTGTCCAGCCCCAGCTCTCCAGATTCCATGTGTCGTCACTGGTCATCCCATGGAAAAAATAAAATAAAAATCACATTACTGCACACTCATGCTCCTATGGGCAGAAGGAGCTCTGGACGGATCAAGCGAATTAAGAAGGCTTGCTCTACTTCCTGTGTTCAGCTGTATACGTGACACATGAGCTATTAAACATGCCCTGTCCCTCCCTCATTATTCTCAGGATCTCTGCAGCTATCTACTCATTTAAGGGTGCTTCACTGCACTTTGATCATGGAATGAATTGCATCCGTAAAACTGCAAAAACTAAAGAGGAAAATTAAAGTCAGTTCTAGGTTACACCTGCTATTAATCATGTGATAAGCTAAAACACGTCGCTATTTAGTTGCATTTTTATTTAATGATCCAATGTCAGCGTTGAGATTTGAATAGAAGTTTTTACATGCCCTTCCTAACTTTTGTGGACTCAGCAGAATAAAATATGTTTTGTTGACTGTCAACTTATTGAATAAGTTAATAACTTTTAATAACTGTAACTAAAGTAAAGTGGAAAAAGATGTTAATGAGTGCATTGTGAGGTGCTGCAGGGGACTTAAGTGTATCATGCACGTCAGTCAACTATGTTCACATGGAAAAATAATGAAAATATAAGAGATGTCTAATCTCTAAGTCAGTCTGAATGCTTTCTCCAAAGAATGTACTAAACCATGACTTCAGTGCACCATTACACCCATAGTCAATGCAGGTCAAATATGAGAAGAACCTTTGCTGTACACATGTATCTACATAGTATACGTTAGGCATGGGCTGGTATAAGATTCTGATGTTATGATAACCTTAGCTAAAATTATCAAGGTTTCACAGTATGACGGTATTGTTTACTGCTCTAAAATATATTCTTTTTAAATGTCTGGCTAAAACAAAAAAAAAACTTTTCCCCCTTTGAACAGGATACATTTTATTTTGAGAAACATTTAAAGTATTTTGGAGCAGTAAACATTTCAGGCTGAATAACTCAAGTGAATCATTGACTTCTGATGTCATATATATATATATATATATATATATATATATATATATATATATATATATATATAAAATAATAATAAATCTTACTTATACCTCAGGGACGGTATAGCAGAAAATTTTGGCTGTATGAAAACCTTGACTTTCCAAACTGCGGTATACCTTGAAAACGGTTATCGTCCCATGCCTAGTATACATATACACTGTAATTCAATTAAATGCTATAAAATAGTGTAATTTAATGTTTAAATAAAACATTTTGTGAACATAAACCCTCAAAACCATGGATAAATTAATGTTCCTTCATCATTGTTTATATACAAAAAATATATAAATAAAGTATGCTGACAAATGGGTAAAAGCATGTGGTTTTTACTGGTAAAGTAAACATTTTAAAATGACAAGGAATGGACTGTAGAGAGATCATGTTAAAATAAAAAATGTCAGATATCCATCTTCACATCGCGTTACAAATTATGAATGTAATCCCAATTTAGAGAACTTCCATTCTAAAAAAACAGATCATGTTGAAAAGCAAGGCTGTTTCACTAAAAAAATAATAAATAATACATGCTATGCTATTTAAGTTAACATAACCGCATCACAAGCATATTTGTGGCCACTGGTCTCTTTTTTTTGTCTTCAAAATTACTTTCTTTTTGTATTTTCTTTTTACAGCAGAGATGCCCAAAGTAGGGTGCACCATCCCATCTGAAATGAGGGAGATTGCTGGTGGTTGGGGTGAAAGCCTTTGACAGAAATCGTCATTTTGAATTTAATGTAATCTTTTGTTTATTAGTTTTATTGCTGAGCAAAAAGGCAACTGAAATGAAATGATTCAATTAAATGTTGTAAGTGAATCAGACTTTTAAAATGTAAATACTGTCACTTGACGTACAGTACATCTGACATCACATCATACGAGCATATGAAGGTAAAGGCAGAAGTAGCTCGACTAGTGTATTCAGCATTGAACTCCATTGTGTTATAAATGGAATTGTTTTTACAGCAATACACTCATAAAATGTTAAAGATGATATCAACTATGTTTTAATCAAAAGTTCTTAAAAGTATTTTTAAATATTACTTAATAAATGAGTAAACTCTATTGGCAACTTGTATGCAATGCGGTTTGGTATATTCAGCCCACAGCCGTAAATCAAGTTTGTTTTTGAGCCATTTAAGAAAACGTTTGGGCAACCCGGCTTACAGTATGTTAATATTTAACACCCATAACAGTGCCATAAAAAGACTTGCTTTGAGATTTTGTTTTTTTCACTGTCTGATGAATGTTTTCAAACTGGATCATTTTAAATGTACTCAGTTTTTCCAAAATACTTAACTGGGGCAGCATCATGGGGCATAGAAAAAAGTTGGATACATTTATAGAAAGAGAAGACCTTGTTTTTAGTTTACATTTCAAACCTCTGAACAAGCAAAATCTGCATGAAAATGTAAACTTTGGATGCAGTGGGTATGACAGGCACTGTTACACAAGAGGCAGATGCTGACTCATGTGTAAAAAGTAATAACATACTGAATGTATTTTGAGTAAGCAAGGCTAATTACTTCAAATTAATGCAATCTAAATATTTACCATGACATCCTTAAATTATTATGATTCATAGTAAAGAAAGTCAGAGGTTATGTATTTACACACGCAGTTTGGCTTTATTTTGTAGCACTATAGCTAGGGTTCATGCAACAAATACGATCATATTCGCTGTGCTGTTAACATAACCGAATAATACCTATAATAATACAGCAGGCATGACGTTTAGATTTGTGGAGATGTTCAATATATAGGGGTGTATATGGCTTTGTAACTGATAAAATAACGTTTCCCACATAAGTGCATCATAGATACACTTCAGCAATATGAATACGTAATCTTATACACAAAACGATACTAAAAGCAACCGCGCAGCCTGTCGACAGCAGCGTGTTTTATTATTGCCCGAGCAGGCTTTATGATAAGGCGCGCTCTCATACAAACGCAGCCTCTCCGCTTCAATTATGGAGAAACAGAAAACTTACACAAAAGGATCTTGAGCCCTCCAGCCCTAGAGTATCAGCTTTCCACACGCAAAACAGCACCAATATCGCCGCTAAACCGCTATAATCCATGTGTCCGGCTTCAGCGGCTCAGAGACCGCATCATCGAGAGAAAGCAACTGCATGGACCAATGAGAGGAGCGCTGGCCTTCCGCCGCCAAATACAAACACTCATTTCACTATTCAGACGGACAATAATAACATTTAACATGAAATACGAGACACCGAATGACATCGATTCACAAAATGTTATTTTAAAACCTTGCACTAATGAAGAACTAAACAGCTAAAACCTTCTGTAGTGCTCGACAACAAAGTTCAGGTAAATATTGACTCGGCAACACCTGTCGAAGCTGACTAGCCAGTTAGCAGTGCAAATATGACTTACCAGAGGTCAAGCGTCGTTGATTTTCTCTCAGACGTACATGTAGACGACCGGAACTGCAGTTTAGGAATAATAGTTATTTTCGATCGTTTGTATTTTAGCACGGGGCAGCGCAAACGGTGTAGAGTCGTTTCTCTAACGATCACGCCTTCAGGTGGCTATTTAAATATCACGTCACGTACTTGAGCTTGAGTAACGACGTCATTTCCGCTAAGAGCAATATGTGTGTGTGTGTGTGTGTGTGTGTGTGTGTGTGTGTATATATATATACATATATATATATATATATATAT
>CAIGQQ010000153.1:2295674-2323964 GCA_903798035.1 Danio albolineatus
ATATATATATATATATATATATATATATATATATATATTTTTTTCGTTTATTTTTTACCATTGTTTTTTATGTTCACCTTTTATATTGTGTTGCGTATGTTTCTGATGGTTTGTGCAATAAATAATAATAATAATAAACTAAATAAGTAAAATAAAATAAAAAAAAATAGTAAGATTTGATAAAGTTTTGTTAGTTTCAAGGGGTTAACAATACTTATAATATATTTAATATAAATAGTTTTATTTATATGCTGCCTTCATTTGAATTGGCGTTCTTTATTTTCAGCTCTTCATTTTCTTTATTATTTTCATTTTTTCTTGTTTTATGATGAATTTTTTTTTACAGGTTCTGTCAGAGTAATAATACAATAAACGATGCAATATACCGTTTAATATTATACTAATAAATACAAATGATTTAATTATTAAATGTACACAGATTACTCCAATGTATCGAATGAAAATGTAGAAGTTTGTACTTTTTACTTATTTACTTTTAAATAAAAATGTGCAAAAATATGGCATGCCAAATTAGCTTTTAATTATAACTTTATATATATATTTTTAGCTCTATTTATATATTTCTTTATATTCTTTCCAGAAACAAGGCTCTCTAACTGTAGCATTACAAATGAATTATAATAATGCATTACTGCCACCTACTGTTAACCAAGGTCAGAGGTATTTTTATTTTCCAATTCGCAACGTTTTGTCATTAAAATCATATAATTTCCTATTTAATGGAAACTATATGTAACTATAATTTAGTCATCAATATTATTTATTTATTATTCAAAATAGTATAAAGGACGAAACCTGTAAAATCAATTAATAAATAAATACGCAAATAAATAAATACACAAATTCTTGCATAAATAAAAAATATATCATAAATAAATATGCAAATAAATAAATGTATAGCCAAATGTTTTAGTTTGATGTTGAATATTTTACATTTAAACTTACAAACTTAAAAATTCAGTTTACTTGTAAATATATATATATATATTTGAAACACAATAACAACAAAACTTTGGAGTAAAATGTGTTTATTAACTATTGTATATATGGCAGGGGTCACCAAACTTGTTCCTGAAGGGCCGGTGTCCTGCAGATTGTGGTTCCAACCCTAATCAAACACATCTGAACAAGCTAATCAAGGTCTCACTAGGTATACTTGAAACATCCAGGCAGGTGTGTTGAGGAAAGATGGAACTAAACCTTGACGGGACACCGGCCCTCAAGGACCAAGATTGGTGACCCCTGGTATATGGGAAGTGCGATGTACACAAACAAAAATGGTAAATTGATAAACCTAACATATTTGTTTAAAACTGATCTTAAGCATTATATCGAGACTCTAAAAGACGTTAAAAATTAAAAAGCTGGAATATGTTGCAGGAAGCAGCACGTGCTCCACTGCGTTCAGTGTGAACCTGCTTTCATCTGCGAAGAGCACAATGTGCCAGTGGAGAATTTGCCAATGTTTGTGTTCTCTAGCAAATACCATTTGTCCTGCACAGTATTGGGCTGTAAGCACAACCCCCACCTGTGGACGTGGGGCCCTCATACCACCCTCATGAAGTCTGTTTCTGACCGTTTGAGCAGACACATTTACATTTGTGGCCTGCTGGAGGTCATTTTGCAGGGCTCTGGTAGTGCTCCTCCCCTTCCTCCTTGCACAAAGGCATAAGTAGCAGTACTGCTGCTGAGTTGATGCCTTCCTACGGCCTCCTTCGCATCTCCTGATGTACTGGACTAGCTCCTGGTAGCGCACCCATGACAGACCCAGCTCACATTGATGTGCCATCTTGGATAAGGTACACTACCAGAGCCACTTGTGCTGGTTGTAGACTCTATCTCATGCTACCACTAGAGTGAAAGCACAGCTAGCATTCAAAAGTGACCAAAACATCAGCCTCATAGGAACTGAGAATTGGTCTGTGGTCGCCACCTGCAGAACTACTTTTTTATTGGGGTGTCTTGCCAGTTGCCTATGATTTCCACCTGTTGTCTATTCCATTTGCACTACAGCATGAGAAATTGATTGTCAATCAGTGTTGCTTCCTAAGTAGGCAGTTTGATTTCACAAAAGTGTCATTTATTTAGAGATATATTGTGTTATTTAGGTGTTCCTTCCCAGTGATGGGGCTGGAAGGGTATCCGCTGCATAAAACATATGCTGGATAAGTTGGCAGTTCATTCCACTGTGGCGACCCAAGATTAATAAAGGGATTACGTGGGAAAGAAAATGAATGTGTAGGTGTTCCCTTATACAATGCTAAAATATACCACTGATACACAATGCCTGTGGCCATTTTTCATGGATGACACTGAACATGACAGTTCTGGTTGTGTTAAAATATGAACAAACTGACTCATGCAGTAATTATCAAACATGTTACCATCTTTATTCAACAATTTCATATTTTATTTTAACCAACAAAATTTAAAATGATCTGAGGTTTATAAAATATTTTTTTTCACAAAACAAAAACTTCATAATTTGTGTACAAATGTTTCTAAATGTTAGTGAAACCTGAACCAAAAAAAGTGCACGTTTATGATTAATATTGGTGCAAAAAGTGATTAATGGCAAATGCGTAATGAACCAAATGTAACAGGACACAACAAAATGAACACTGTGTTGATGGATGTGCATGTGGTTAACACAATTTCTGTTAAGTGTGGAGATGCGTAGAACCCAAATCATGCCATCAAACATGGATAAAAACAACAAACAGTTGATATCCTCCCTTGATATCATCCCCTAGCTCAACTGAAGGGTTTGACGATCTTCATAGAAATGTAGTTCTGAAAAAAATACAATCGTTCATTAGCATCGTTTGTGTTACATCACAAGTGAAAGTTGCTGAAAAGAAGATTTCATTCGTTACCGGTAATGAATAAAGCAAGATCCCAATGAACAGCAGCACTAAGATGAGCACAACCAGGCCGATGAACAGCCACTTAAATCTTCGCCACACTATGAACTTGCACGTCTTGCATGGATTCGTGAACCAGAAGAAGGAGGTTTCAGGTCGCCTGAGGAGATTAAAACAGAAACATTTCTTGTGATGATCTTCTTTTAACCCCCAGAGCGATAAACCATATAAAGTGAGTGCACAATTACTTGGGAGGATCCAGTTTGGGGTTCATATTGGGCTCATCCCTGCCTTTTCCGGCAGGCCTCTCATCTGCTTCCTTCTCGTTCACAATCTCCAAAGTCAACTCAACCTTTCCCTAAAGATGACAAATAAACCCATTTAAATCAAGCCTTTTGGAAACATTTTAAAATGAAATGTTATTAACAACATCAAGACTTTCCCTGTGTTGCACATTTAATCCAGCATTCAAAGTTGACAAACTACGGAAGTCCTAAGAGGCCATGCATTAAAATATTTTTTTCTCTGTTGTTATGTCGTATAAAGGGACTAAGTCGAAGAGAAAATTAATGAATAAATAAAATTTTTTTATTGTTTCATGTACAATCCACTTAAATTTGCAAAAACGAGTAAAAGTTAACTTAATTGATTTGTGTTGGGACGACGTGAAAGAATTGTGTGGAACCCAGGATTTTTTACTGTGTTGAATATTAGCATATGGCGGTTTGTATCATGAAAATGTTAAAAAGGATTCTAAATATTGGTTATACTTACACCAAGCTCTTTCTTCCCATCTTTTTCCATGTAGCACGGCCACCATCCTCTCACTGACTTCTGATCAAAGAGAGACTTGTATTGGTCTGATTTTGGAGGTGCAGGTCCATCCGGCAACATGCTGAGGCTACATTTCTCTGATGATTTAGAAGGGCTTATAAGGTGGTGCAGATCGAGTTCAACAGCACCTGTAATATCAATTCAATTAATACACAGAACAACCAAAAATACACACTACTAAGAATAGCTACATATACACATCTTCTCACCCAGATAATCATCCAGTGAGAATTTATCATTGTCCCATATTTGAACAGTCAGCTTGGGTGGTATTCTGAACTCTGATTTGTCAAGACTCCAAAAATGTTCCTTATTAAATGGAAAAGAGAACGTTTTAATATTTCGGAGTGCTCTTAAGAAGCTAAACCAAACTTGCCTTACCTTTTTAGATACGTGACACAGCTGCTCCGTGGGCAGATAATCAAATCCAAAGACAAACCTCCAGTTGAAATTCCCATCGCCATCTAAAGATCGGTAATGAACATCCGTTTTCTGCTTATCTTCCTCCATTCCTTGCATCCAACTAATCACAAATAAACACGTGTGTTAATAAAAATGGTAAAAAAATAAATAAATAAAAAACGTTTGGAGGAAAAAAAGAGGGGAGGAGATTATCACCTTTTCTAAATAAAAGGATTTAGGAAAAAAAGTATTTTTTAAAAAAAGAAGAAACATTGAATAAATATGAAAAATTCAATACAGTGCATCCGCAAGATATTCATAGTGCTTCACTTTTTCCAAATTTATGTTACAGCCTTATTCCAAAATGGATTAAATTCATTTATTCGAACACAATACACACAACATCCCATAATAACAATGTGAAATTAGATTTTTTTAAATTGTTGCAATTTTATTAAAAATAAAAAAAAACTGAAAATTACATGTACATCAGTATTCACAGCCGTTGCTCAATACTTTATTGATGCACCTTTGACAGCAATTACAGCCTCAAGCCATAATAACTGTGAATATGATGGCACAATATTGGCACACCTGTCTTTGGGAAATTTTGCCCATTCCTCTTTGCAGTACCTCTCAAGCTCTATCAGGTTGGATGGGAAGTGACAGCATACAGCCATTTTCAGATCTCCAGAGATGTTCAATAGGATTTAGGTCTGTGGCTGTACCACTCAAGAACATTCACCGAGTTGTCGTGAAGCCACTCCATTAATATTTTGGCGGTGTGCTTTGGGTCATTGTCCTGCTGGAAGATGAACCGTCGCCCCAGTCTGAGATCATGAGCACTCTGAAGCAGGTTTTGATTCAGGACGTCTCTGTACATTGCTGCATTCATCTTTCCCTCTATCCTGACTAGTCTTTTAGTTCCTGCTGCTGAAAAACATCCCCACAGCATGATGCTGCCACCACCATGCATCACTGTAGAGATGGTAATAGCCTGGTGATGAGCGGTGCCTGGCTTTCTCCGAACGTAATGCCTGGCGTTCACTCCAAAAAGTAAAATTTTAGTCTCATCAGACCAGAGAATTTTGTTTCTTAAGGTCTGAGAGTGCTTCAGATGCCTTTTGGCAAATTCCAAGCTAAGAAGTGGCTTTCGTCTGGCCACTCTACCAAACAGGTCTGATTGGTGGATTGCTGCACAGATAGTTGTCCTTCTGTAAGGTTCTCTTCTCTTCACAGAAGAACGCTGGACCTAGGACAGAGTGACCACTGGGTTATTGATCACCTCCCTGACTAAGGCCCTTCTCTCCCAATCCCTCAGCTTAGATGGCCGGCCAGCTCTAGTAAGAGTCCTGGTGGTTCCAAACATCCACTTACGGATGATGGTGGCCACTGTACTCCTTGGAACTAGCAGAAATTTTTCTGTAACCTTTCCCAGCCTTGTGCCTCTAGACAATACTGTGTCGGAGGTCTACAGACATTCCTTTGTCTTCATGCTTGGTTTGTGATTTGACATGCACTGTCAACCCTGGGACCCTATATAGACAGGTGTATGCCTTTTCAAATCATGTCCAATCAACTAAATTCACCACAGGTGACCTCCAATTAAGCTGCTGAAACATATCAAGAATGATCAGTGGAAACAGAATGTACCTGAGCTCAATTTAGAGCTTCACGGCAAAGGCTGTGAATACTGATGTACATGTGATTTTTTCTTTTTCAGGTATTTCAAAATCTTTTTTCACATTGCCATTATAGGGTATTGCATGTAGAATTTAAAGGAAATAAATTAATTTAATCCATTTTGGTATAAGGCTGTAACATTAAAAAATGTGGAAAATGTGAAGCGCTGTGAATATTTTCCGGATGCACTGTAAACCATTGTAAACAAAGTGTGTAAAAAATGAATGCATGTTAGATATGTATAAAAGCAAGCAATCCTGCACAATATTAATACTTTTTGTATAATATATATTAAATTAAAATGTAAAGATTCGTTCTCACAACCTTCATCAGACATTTCACTTATACGATACTCTTTTTATACTGATTTGTCTCAAACAATGACAAAGACCTTTACCTACCCCTTTACATAGATGTCACTCATATTTTCTCCAGTGATACTAGTTTCGTCCAAAACTACATCAGTTGTGTTCCAAACAATGACGCGTAGAAAGTACCTGACAAAAAAAAAGTCTTTTAGTATATCATTGATCACACCACAAGCATAACTTGAAGTATCCATTTCTTCTCACTTTTTTGCTTTGCGTGGAGAAATGTCAAAAGGAGGTCCAGGAGCGCCCAGGCTTTTTGGGAAAATGTCAACCCACATCTGTAGTTTTCCCTTCAAAGCACAGATAAAGCAGTGTTTTAAGCTTGCCTTCAAACAAAAGAGATCTTTGTAGAGAAAGAATCTTTGTAGAGAAAGAAAAAAAAAAAAACAGTGAACAGCATCAGACCTGCGGGAGAGTCGGCTGGAAGCTACTGTATAGAGTTCTGGTTTCAACATGCTCTGGAACCAGACCTTGAGTTCTGAGGACATGCAGAGCAATCCGTTCACTTGGGGGTCCCAGGTGTTCATGAATTTCCTTGTTTGCTTCTAAAATGCACACACAGAAAAATATACTACAGCACAGAAAACATAACGACATGACTTGCATGTTGGCTTGACAAAGCACTCTGTAGTTAAAGTTACATTCAAGGTTATTTAGATTTTGGGTAATTGTTAAAGGGGACCTATTATGCAAAAATCACTTTTATAAGGGTTTGTGTGACACCAGTCTGTGAATATAACCAACTTCTGATAGTAAAAATGTATTAATTTTATTTGTTTTATAATCTCACACTATAAAAACAGTCTGCAGAAACACTTTGATTGACATTCTCTCGTTGTACATGTCATCAGAGGGGGAAAGCCCCTTAGCATATGATGATAGTCTTGGTTTTGAATCTGCCACTATGCTGACACAAAGGCACTTGTAACTCCGCCCTCTCATGAAAAGAGCACAATCTCATTTGAATTTAAAGCAACAGCTACTAAAATGGCACAAATTGGATCAAAGCCTTAAAAGGGCGGTCTCAAAGAGTTGTTAAATATTATTTGTGTGGCATTTTGAGCTGAAACTTCACACACACATTCTAAGGACATAAGAGACTTGTTTTTCATCTTGTAAAAAGGGGCATGAAAGGTCATCTTAAATATTTACATTTTGTTGAGACCCTGCAATCTTGTTTCTCTTATCTGGGTATCCTTAGCATCGGAAAAAGTGAAACGTCTTTCTTGAAGCACAGGATTTATTTATTTATTTATTGTCTGCTATGAAAATAGTCCAATTTCTTCAACAATGATCTTATGTTTCATGGACTGGTTTCTTTAGCAAAAGTGTATGTTAAAAAAAACAAAAAATTATAATAAACAAACAAACAAAAAAAGATTATCAATTGTAACTCGCATGTAAAGCCAAACTCACCTAATGTTGGATTTTCTGACCTCAAATAAAAAATGTAACAAATAAGTTCCTTTTTTAAATGTCTAGATTTCACCCTTAAAAAGGGTCTCATTGAACAAAAGTAAATGTGACGCTTGTATTGTCAGCTAAGGGACAACTGTATGTGCAATCAACTAGAAAAAAAGATCTACACCTGAAATAGAACATGCTGAAAGGACAGTTTAGTATATAGAATGCAACAACAACTTGTCAAGCAACCATAATGATGACAAAAAAAAAAGGAATAAAAATCACCAAAGTCAGAGAGATTATACAGTTGGCCACCAAAGGATAATGTGTTTCCATTGTCTTCACTCCGAGGAGGACTCAATCCTTTCCAACGAGCATGATGCTCAAGAATCTGAGATGGTTTGAGCTGATCACGCCACTGATTTGGTCCAGAGCTATTTGATGAATAACATGTTAGTAAAGTAACTTCTCTAATATTGTCCTCAAAGAAAAAAAAACTCAAAGTGTATTACATGCAGTATGTCTGGGCTAAACCACAGCTGGATCCAAAGTGAGAAAGAAACCGGTTTTCCAAGTCAATGACAGTCTCCCCAACTTTCTCATCACGGCTAAGCAGATCGAAGTCATAGACGGCAATTTTCAAGTCTTTGTCTTGAGGGAGGAAGCATGTAATTTCAAACATTCTGTTATGAAACAGAAAAAAGTTATCGATCAGTCCTCTTCAACAGCTTGACATCAATATCCATATCAATATCCAAACTCTCAATTTTACATTACCTTCCGAACACCGGGTTGAGAGTCAGTGGCATATAGTTGTCTCTGTCATCAACAGACTTTTTTCCCAAAGAGATTTTGATGTAGGGATCACACTGGAAAAGAAAAGGACCATTGCTTCTCGTAATTGGTTGAGGAGTAAGTAATTAAAACACAAACTATTTTCTAATGTTTTCTGAAATGCTGAACAAAAGATGGTACTTTGCCATTGTTGTCTTTGGGTTGCAGGTCGATGCCTTGAACCACATAGATTCTGACCACACACTCCTGAGAGATGCTGTCAGGCAGCTCTCTGAACTGACGTGGCGGAGGCAACACCGTTGGGTCATCAGACAATGGGTAGATCATAAAAGAGCCCTGAAAACCATCATCAATTGAAACAATGGAATGAAAAAATACAAGACAAATCTACATAAAATCGTGTCCTCAGCTCATTTTACTTTTAGAAATGTGAAATTTTCAACTAATGCAGAATACTAAACAAGACATGTAAAATGTGACTTGTATATCACCAAACCCATTTAAAAAACATCTTGCCTTAAATTCTCCAACTACATTGGGGTCCTCATCATCACTTTCATTTTTCCCACGTTGCATTTTGAAGGTTTTGCAGAAATCAGTAAGACCCATGAACTCCTTTACATTTTCAAGCTCATGCTCATAAACCTATGAAAAATCAACAGAAACAATTACTAAACAATATAGTGACAATCTGTGAAAGCATATCCCACAACTAATACAGATACAATTATAGATTCTTTAAAGCAATACATTCTTATGTTAAGAGTTTAAGTATATGCACTATTCCTAAATATCAGTGTATTTATCGACTTAATTTTAATGGGCACTTATTTTATCCGCTTTTAAATATTAAGATAAGTCTTTTGTGTCTCCAGAACGCGTCTGTAATGTTTCTGCTCAAAATACCCATCAGAGTATTTATTAAAACTTGGGTATATTTAAAATTTGTCATTGTAGCTGGTTTCGTTGCTTGTGCCTTTAATGCAAATGAGCTGGTTCTCCCCACCCACCGTTCCCACGTGCATGTCATATCCAAAGAGATCGCTCACTATTGCTATGATGGTCGTAGCTTCTCCTGCTGTGTCTCAGGCATAAGCAGCACAGTGACAGACAAGAATGAAGCAGATCTCCCTCACCACAGTAAGAACTTTCCCAATGGTTATTTGACATATTTGATGCAAAGTTAATTCAAGCCATTCTGCAACAATGAGTCACACACAATGTCACTATAAAAGCTTGTGCACTCTCACGCTCACACTCATGTGTTTAGCTTTGCACTGTTTTTGCACAGCAAATGTGACAAGATACCCGTTAATATCCACTGCTGTATGGACATTCGTTATGTTAATGTACCAAATAAACCTGATTTAACGTCCGCAATCCAGGATTGAATATTCTTTTATTTATTGTACTGACATGTGACTATGGTAAAGAAGCAATTTTACTGTCTTTATTACAAACACAAACAGTTTTAGAAACGTTTTAAACTTGTAAAACTCATTCTTGAGGTGTTGCTGATCACAGAGAGCTGAAGAGATCGTTTTAATCCTGGTTGCTTTGCGCACGTCCTGTCTTGTGGATAAGATTATATCTGACTATGGAGTCATGTCAATACACGGCTGTCAATCAATTCGGTGACCAGGGAAACCACACTCCTTTGTCACATTTTCATGGGCCTCAAAATGAGGAATTTTGATCCTATTTTTACCGTCAGATAATTAAAAATAAAAAATTGGAAATTGGAAAATAGACAACTCTGAGTGAAAAAAAACATGTTACATCAGTCACGTCTTTTTCATTCTCCAATCAATTGAAAGCAGAGGCAGGGTTTCCGTTGAGGTGCCTAAAGTAGTTGTGTTGTCAAGACAATTATGGTGACTTTTGAAGATGGAGGAGAGACTAGTGGTTGTTGTTTTGAGTTATCCGGGGCTGTATGAATCGCAAATCTTGAATATAACAATATTACAAATTTTTAAATTATATTAATTTCAACAGCAACACTCGCACACAATACACAGCTGTTTCAGTCGTTGCCCAGTGACATTAAAAAAAAAATGCACTGCGCTTCTTTTTCTTGTCAACAAAAAAAGGCAGTGCGGTGTGCCTCGGTGTGATCGGCCCCTTATTGTATTTCTATCACTGCAGTATGACTATGGACACACTATATCTACACACAGTTCTGTCCAAACAGCTTACAAAAGATTTTTTCATCATAGATGTCCTTTAAATATTAATGCATATCTATATTGCTGTGCCCCAGTATAGAGACTTACCTCCAGTGTGTCATATCCTTTGTCAAGATATGGACGGCATTTCTCACTTTGTCCAAGGGAAGCATAAAACTTACTCCACCAATCAACAGTCTCTTTCTCCTGTAGGGTGGACAAAATGGGCAAGTTTTCTATATAGAACTAATATACAGATATGTTGATTATGTAAAACTAGATCAAACTAGCTTAAGTGGAAAGAACTGACCTTCTCACGCTGCCAGGTAGACCATGTATTGAACACACACACACACACACACACACACACACACACACACAAAAAGGTTCGGTAAGCAGGAATATTGTTAAATTAATGATCTAATCCCAACTTTATCAGGGCAACATCTGGGTGATTAAAGACCCAGATTTAATTAAGATTAAATGTTATTTCTATCAAATATATTTTTGAAAGAATCCTGAAATGAATACTTGTAATTCCAGAGCTAGATCTAACTGTAGTACAAATTTGCACACTGTGCAAATACTTTTCTCCATGATTACATGGCTATATTACTTAAAAGGTATAAAAAGTTAGGTAATATGCGTAAAGCTGGCTAGGTCTACAATAATCCACACACATTTGAAAATGACATTTTTGTTTGAAAATCCTCATCCAAACCAAAACGTCAGAAATTACAAAAATAATCTTATTCTAAATTATTTGCCACATGACAGCAAAAATGGAACTGTAATACAAAGACTATCCAAATGTAATTAATCTTCAGCAACACTAGCTGTGTTTACATGGAAACTTTTTGTTTCAGTCAGAATAAAATCACTCAGATTGCTCAGTCAAAGGGTTTACATACACACTAAAAGTAATCAGATCGCTTGTTTGTCATCACATGCTTTAAAGCAGATTTCATTTTCTCACATGAGCACACTGCACAAAAATAAAGATTGAGTTTTAAGTGCACATTTTCTCAATCCTTTTGCATTTTGGTTTAAAAAAAACAACAACATAAAAATAAACTTAAACTACTTAATATGAATCTATTTGGACAGACAACAGCCATCAATGTTACAAGCATAAGTTATAAAAATGACCTATACCCCCTAACAAAACAAGACATCTGAAGACAAATGTCCTGCAGTATTTCTGACAGTGAAAGAAACAGTTAGAAATGACAAAAGCCTGTGTCCATCAAGTATATGTCCACTGTGCTGAAAATATCAGCACTTAAAACACATTTGAGAATGTTCCTTCAGCGCCAGCGTTGCCAGACGTACGATAATTGTGTTTGTGCGATAATTTCGACCTCAGTATGATGTACGATCAATAATGAGAAAAATCCTATAATGTATGATAATTTCATTATTTTATGGCCTTTAAAATGAATTTCATTGTAATCTTAGGTCTTCTATATTTGATCTAGCTGCAACTGAGAGGAGAATGTGTTAGGCACGCTTGCTATCTCATCTTATGTCACATCTTCTCAGCCATTCAACGTGGAGAATGGCTCTCTTTCACGAGTTAACGTTCCTTCCACGTGTGGCCGTGCTTAGGTCAGTATTTTTCAGGTTGAGGTTGATCTTTTAAGCAATTAATTTTAAAAAAATTGTGCTGAAAAGGAAGACGAGAAGGACAGGGGAGTTTGCCCTTGATGTTCTTGTTTTTCCCCATTCAAATGCATCATGTGAAAATATTTTTTTCCTTAGTTGATCTCATCGAAACAAATTATGCACAAGGGTGCACTGCCTCTTAAGACAACCAGCACTATGTTGCAGTGCATGTCGGCATTCAATTTGTACTGCAAAATGAATCCCTCAATATTTGGCAACATGCAGGCATTCGATGACAGCGACTCAGAGGTGGAGTTTGAACCTTCCCACTAAGGTGCGCTTAGTTTTTAAATTTTATTTTATTTTTTTACTTATTGTGGTATTTGCACGTTGTGCAACATCCATACACACTCCTCCACACTTATACACTACAGCCAATTTAGCTTATTCAATTCACCAATAGCGCATGTCTTTAGACTTTGGACGCATGGAGGAAACCCCACACGAACACAGGGAGCACATGCAAACTTCACACATAAATGCCAACTGACCCAGCCGGGACTCGAACCAGTGACCTTCTTGCTGTGAGGTGACAGTGCTAACCACTGAGCCACCTTCTAATTTATTTAATAATGTTTAGAAATGACTAAAGTATTGCTTTATTTTAACTAATACAGTATTTTATTACATTTTACAATGATCTTATTACAGTGAAAACAAAACAATCTAATATATAACAAATTACACTAGTTTTTGCCTTGATTTGCTTGCCCATGTCATCTGCATAGTCCTCCATCTGTCGAGTGACAGCATTTACATTTTAAAAAAATCTGTTTCATTTACAACATTTAAACATTTAATTTCAGTTTACTTTTTTGTAGCTCAGCAATAAACAAAAAAGGTTACATCAAATTAGAAATGACAATTCTGTGTTATTTCATTCACCCCAACCCTCTCCATCACACTCATTCTCCTCTCAAATGGGATGATGGGCCAAATCAAAGGTTACAATGGGCCAACTTTGGCCCGCGGGCCCTACATTGGGCATCTCTGGTCTAAATAATAGCTGTATACTCTCCGTTTGACTCGTGTATAATAATAATTGTCGTCCAAATACAATAAGGTTCTGGTACGATACTTTGACATTTCCAATCTGACAACACTGTTTAGCGCACTGTGTAATGGGACGCTCTCGTTGAGAAAATAACTGCAGCACTGATTTCAAATATTGTTTTTCTGCATCTGAAAATGTTGACAATGACTGAATTTTTATTCAGTCGAGCCTTTAGATGTCCTATCAACTGTATTTGAAAAGGTTTTAACCACCTCTTGCTATTTGAATACAATTTGACTCTTTATTCAAACTGGGCTATACTGATTTCAAAGAATTATTAAGGTCCATGTAAACGCTGCTACTGTGAACTGCACATACTGGCTATAAATGTGATAAACACATTTATTGGTACATCACATTACTAAACATGAATCATTGTTTATCAAAACCTGAACCTAAACCTGAACACAAAAAATGAAAACTAAATTAAATAAATAAAAAAAATAAATAAATGCAATTTCTTCATTTATATAGAAAGAGAAAAAGTTCAGTAAAGTTCAGTGTAGATATAAAGCCACACTGTAGAGAAAGATCCATTTTCAAATCTATTTGGGTTAGTGTAGATGTAGCCTCAGAAAGCCAGTAGAAAAACAGAACATGTACACAACACACTTTGACGAATGTTAGTATTCCATATAAAGCAGGTCAGCTGTACAAATCACCTGAATGGGAAATGAGATTGATCATTTGAGCACATCAGATTGATTAGATATACCCTTAATTGGACCCATTTGTAAATATAGAATTCCAAGGTTGACAATAAAATCAGCGTCAATGTGAGGTACAAAGTACATAATATAGTGTGTAATTTCAGTGCCTCTACTAGTGACAAAGAGAATTGCCATTGTTTTGCCATCATTGCTATGTTGCCATCTTTTTAGCAAGGCCAAGCAAAAGCGTAATAAAAAAGACAAAAGAACAAGGGGAAAAAAAAGCAATGACACTCACTCTGATGGGGGAGCACTAAGGCAGAAGCTACACACTTCATAGCATTAGCTCATGAATTACATTTAATTACAAAATTCAGGAACTTTGATTAAAATGCCGTATTACTATACTGTACATACTTGACGGTGACCACCAGTGGCGATTTTGTCAACAGCAGCTGAGATGCCATACATGTACTGAAATTCACAAATTAGATAACACAGACGTGTGTACCAGTGTCTATTAAATAGAGTTCTCTAACAATGTGAGATTCAGTACCTAAACTTACACGGACTTGTCAACAGCAAAACAATAGGGACAGTACCTGAGCTTCAAGAAGTTGCTGTCTGCCATCATCAATGTTTACTGAGAGATGTCTTGGAGTAGCTGCCATCAAAGCCACTGCAAGAAAAGAAAGTGTACAAAGTCCCCCATTATGTTTTTGCTTCTGGATACTGACATGTAATACAGGTAATTGTGAATGTAAAAGTTCTGCCAAATTTCAAATACTTGCATGGCTAAGCATGGGCCGGTATAAGATTATGACAGTATGATAACCTTGTAAAAAAAACAAGGTTTTTCCCCTTTGAACACAATATATTTTATTTTTTGAAAGATTTATAGTGTCTTGGAGCAGTAAACGTGTCAGGCTGAATAATTCAAATAAATCATTGACTTCTGCTGACTTCATTAGTTTCTAAAACACTGATTTCTTTACAATTTAAAATGGCATCTTTGTATATTTTTCTGCTTCAGATACTGTTGTTTTTAAAAACAACAACAAAAAAAAGTAAATACAAAAAATGTACCCATACCTTAGGAACGGTATTACAGAAAATTTTAACGGTTTTAAAACCTTGACTTTTCCAAACCGCAGTATACCTTGAAAACGGTTATCATTCCATGCCTATGCATGGTACAAAAAAAATAAAAATAATAAATTTAAAAAAAGGGAGAGTGAAGTAAAAATACAACAGACACGCAGGGTAGGAAGTCTGTTAGTGGAAGTCCACAGAAGTGGATCAGGAATATATCACTACTGCAGAAAATTCCAATATGTACATGTATATATATTTATTTTAATTCCGTGTATCCTGCAATATTTACTGTAAATAAGTGTAGATGACTGATGTGCAGAGTGCATGAGACTGGGCAAAACGCTGCATGTAAAACTGAGGAAAATTCTGGGAAATGTTTACATATTTACATTTCGATATTTAAGCAAGTGGTACTTATTTATAGATTTGAAAAGATGCCAATTGAGGGAAGTTAATTATAGAGTTTGTGAACACAACAGTGAAATATAACATACTGTGAAATGTGGTAAGGTTATTCCAAGTTCATATTTCCATTTAAGTACATTTATCAAGCAAATGAAAGTCTTTTTCAGAAAAAAAGTATTTTCCTTTTCTGAAGTATTTAAGCTTATTTATTATATAAAGCACTTTTGTTGATATGCCAGTATAATTAGCCTACCAAAATAAAATAGCGAAAGAGGTTCCTTGAAACTGTGAAATAAGTGATGCTGCATTGTATGAGCAAATTAAAAAGTGTTTTTTATACCTTAAATTGATGTACACCTTATGAAAGAGATGTCCAACATAAATAAGTGAAAGGAACAAAGGAAATTTAGCCAACACAGATGTGTCAAAGATGACGCACCTTTTGAAGACATGGCAACTTCAGCAACTGTAACATACGGGTCACATCGGAACTCTTCCAGGGAAGTGATGGTGCATTGACCCACCACAGGTTTCCGTCCAAAAGGTCTATGGTCAATGACTTTCAGCACTATAGGTGGAGTATACATCTCTTCTTTTGGTAGAAGCTTTTGGAAGAAAAAACAACAACAATCTGAACATAGTTTATAGTGCAAAAGGGGTTTAAGGAATTAAACCACATTTAAATGTGCATGTGACTGCATTAAAAAAATCAAAGTCTCATTACTTACCACTTTTAAAAAGAGGACATTTCCTTGGAAGTTTGGGCATTTCTTCATGTTTTTGATGACAGCTGTCTGAACGCGCTCTCCTCCACACTCCACCACCAGACAGGGTGATGTCACTGGAGCCAGCTGATACATCTTCATGTTACGCAGCCCCCATGCTAGAACCTGCAATTTTAAGTCAAATTGTATATAGTGTTTTCTGCCCAAAGATACAACAAATACAATATATATTATTATTCATGGTTTATCTAAAATGAAAAATCTATGTAATTTTATGTAATAATGTAATATTTCAATAAAAAGAATATAGAAAAAACATACAAAACATTAGTGCTGCTCTCACATAAAAAGATTTTCATGGTCGACCAGTTGTTCATTTTACCAATTAGTCGAAAATTGCATGTTGCATGTTTATTAATAATCTCAAATCATAATAAATCAGCCTTTAATTGTCTGTGTAGCCTAATAAGTGCTCAAGCGCATACAAAAACCTTGCCAAAGCCAGGTAGAGATAATTATTGTGAATGAGGGGGAAAAACAAAAGCGTATGCTAAATGACTAAACATATTGCAATATCAGAGAATATGTTTCAAATATGAATTGGTAAATTTTAAAAGTAAACAAGTCGATGTCTCCTTCTCTCATTTATACATTTAATGATTTTTATTTATGTCTGTAAGTCAAATATACATGTTTCTTTTCTTTTGATCCACTTTAAGAGCAAGTGGTTGAAGCAGTGGCGCCTCCATCTGTCATGCAGTACAAGCGTCATGCAGTAAACTCTTCTGTCAGTTCCACACTCCACATCAACAATAAAATATATATACACATATAAAAATTCTAAACCTTTCTAACAACAGTTTGTAAATATGGGTTGTTGCGTGCAAGTATTGTTTTTTGAGTACATTTTATTCTGAAAGATCATATATAGATGCATAGATTTCCCATAATATGAAAAAAATGTAAACAAGATAAACTGACCTCTATGGCAGTGAGCTGCACTACTGGTCGCACCCCTTGAGGAACCATATAGAGAGTATCTCCCCGTTTTGGAGGAACAAGAGGAAGTTCAGTGTCATTTCCCTGAAACAGGCAACAAAAACATCAATGTGAACCAGTGAATTGGTCATTGGTGTTGTTAAATGGAGCCTAAAACATATGACAAACCATACCTTTGTCTTCAGAATGAGCTCTGCAGCCACCAGAATTTCCCCAGCTGAAGCATTTTTGTGTGTTACAGGCTCCCAGAGAAGTTTGGGAGATCCATCCATACCTGAAGCCAACTTCACCAAAGGTACACATGTACTTCTGCCAAGCATTTCATCTTTACCCTACACAAAAGACAATGTTAAACCCTGTAAGTAGGAGTGTGAATACTGAGTGTGAACACAGACTTTACTCAACAGCAGTTATATATGCGTTTATTTATCGTTATGGCAAATTTTCTGTTTTCAAATCCAATATTGCAGTCAACTCTACTTCCTCCAACAGCGGAACCCCCAGCCAAATGTATGGCAGCGTTTCACTACTGGCAAGTAAGCACCATCTTATAGTACACTTAGCTGTGTGTATTTTTCACAGTGATAGTTTTAACATTTATGCTCCAGGCACTTCCAGATCCACTGCTGAAGATGATGATGAAGAACTGGTGTTTGCTGCATCACAATGTGAAACACAGCTCTATGCAGGTGTGGCATATGACAACACACTAACAGACATTAGTTCTGTTAGTACACTTGCATGCTAAAAAGGGAAGTACATACAGTAGCTATAATTTGCCTGGCGTTTTATTTTTAAAATTCATTTGAATGAATTCTTAACATATTTTCCCTTTTAAATGTTGCAGATTGATGAAGCTGATGTCAAATGAGTGAAATGAAAGTGAGAGCATAAATCCATCAGACTAACCACTTGATCGCGGTCAAAGATTTCCATAACCACTACTGGTGGATTCTGGACCAGAGATTGTGGATTGCCATAAATTTCCACATTCTTAAAAATAAGAGTCTGATCCCATGTTGGGTTCAAGTTGCTTTGGATCGTCTCTGTTGTTTGGCTGTGATGCAAGAAGGACACATGGACGTATGGATCTGGAATTTAAACCAATGCAATTTCAGATATAATAAAAGCCGTCACAGGTATTCTAATTTGTTCTGAATATAGGGAAACTGCTAGAACACCTGAAAAACTGTCTTGGTCTAGAGCAGTGAGGTTTCTGGCCTGGTAAACATAGACTCTCAAGTGGTATGCGTTGGATCCTGCAAGAAAAAAACAGGTTCAATATTAATAAAATGAAAAATTTTTGAATAATAATAATAATAATAATAATAATAATAATAATAAATATATTTATTGAAACTCACTGTCAAATGTACATGAAATAGTTGGTGTGTTGGCTCCAAACTGCTTAACAGATGCATCTGCTTTGGCACCTTTCTCATCACTTTCCATGTCGACTCCCTGTAAAGCAGATTATTAAACTCATCTCATGTGGCCATAAAGTCAGATAAGTATTAGGATAATGATATAGTTTTAATACTGACCAAGGCACCCTCTAGCTTGAAAATAGCAGAGGCTCCTACACGATCAGCAGGTGCCATCTTCCTTCTCCAGCGGCGCCTACGGAAAGTGTCAGAAGATCGTTGCTGTCTGTGGAACTTCCAGCCGATGAGTGAAGAGTATTCCCATCCCTCTGCATTTCCTGTATCCTTCTTCTGCATGTCAAACAATGGAGTAAACCCACTGTACAAAAGCATAATTTAACTAAAACATTTGAAAAATACACTTGCATCAGCCGTTTTGGCACCAGGAATCTTTTTGCGAGGTCGGATCATTCTTCTGCGACGATGAACGTGGTACATCTTCTCACATGCTACCCAAGATTTGGGCTTCTCGTCAGGTGGAATGGTGATGCCATATTCCCAACCTAAACGCATAGATACATATCATTCATATCTGCCCAAACCAAATATTTAAAATTTAGGTTATTTTAAAGGTGCAGTATGTAAGTTTGACACCCAGTGGTTGAACTAGATATTGCACTCCAGGATCAAAACGCACGTAAGCGCAGGTTGTCAGATCGAGGACAGGAGCGAGTGATTTAGTCCATGATCTAAATAAAAGCAACGGCACCCAATAAAAGGAATGTTTTCTATATTAAAAGGAGTTTTTGTCCTAACAAACACCTGAAATTTCTATTTTAGAAACTACAGGTGAACACCAGAAAACTGACAACGATTGCCTCTGATAAACATCATGTGATTTATTCAGTGTTAAATGGTAACAATGTGGTTTCAATGCCATTTTACATGACATTTATTGCCATATACTTAAAGCAGTGGCAGATAGTTTGCTTCAGATCTTGAAAATGAAATAAACCGCTTGAAACTGAGCTTTAGAACGAAACACATACAGTACGAGTGATTCAGCATCTACATTTAATAATGTTAAACAGGTTTAATATGTATTAATTTAGATTATAAACCTTACCATTTCATGAGTGAGTGCATATTCTGTGCTTCTGAATGGCTGTATTTAAATATCGGTCATGTTTCGTTTGGTGCACAGCCAAACTGCTCATCACTGCGTATCTCGTCACGAAGCATGTTGTTAGGACACAGGTGTGCAGGTTACATTGTAACCCTAATGTTTACGCTTGTAATATTTACATGATTTGCTAATAACCTCATGTGGAACTGAATCTGTCTCATTTCGGAGTCTGCTACTGTCCACCGGAGGTCGCATTTCAGTCATGGACACATGCTTTCAAAGCCTTCCTGAATGAATGGATGAACGAATGAATGAATGAAATACGAGGTTTTCCATTAAGGCAACCGGGGATGCTGAAATATAATTGGCTGAACTAGCATTGGGCAGGTTAAAATTCAAAGCAGAATATCTGACTTCAGCATTGTTTATCAGATATCACTTAGCATGTTTCTTAAATATCTGCAAACATATTATTTTTTATGCTTTAGAAGAGTCAAAAATGTACATACAGCACATTTAATAACCAAAAATTCTATCATAGACAATTAAAAATGTAATAATTAAAAGCAAAAGTATGTCCTCAGTTCAAGCCCTGGCAGAAACTCAAGCCTTTTTGTGTGTAGTTTAAATTTTTTCCCTGTATCAGTTTCTGCATTAAGATTGTCCCTCAGCTGACTTGTATATAAGAAACTCTTGCGTATAAGAATGAATTGTGTATGGATTAACTGCCTGCCATGAATATAGCCTTAGATACTGGAATGCAGATGTCATCTAGTGCAAGTAATCCATTTAGACTTTTTAATGGTTCATTGAACATGGTGCTATTTATTTAAACATTAAGCATGTTCTGTACTTCATTTTCTCATAAAATTCTTTAATTTGAAAAAAAAAAACATTAAAAAAAAGAATATAATATAGAAATATATTATATAATAGAATAATTTTCCCAGAGATGGGTTGTGGCTGGAAGGGCATCCGCTGCGTAAAACAAATGCTGGATAAGTTGGCGGTTCATTCCGCTGTGGCGACCCCGGATTAATAAAGGGACTAAGCCGAAAAGAAAATGAATGAATGAATGAATGAATAATAGAATAATATAATATATTAATAAAATAATAGACTAGAGATTCACGACTGAAGTAGATGAGCTCTAGTTTAAATAAGTAAAAGTTGCCTTTAAACTTTTGGCACTGGATCTTTTTTCCATTCATATTTTTCTGTTAAATGGAAGCACAAACACAGGCTCACCTTTTTCATCTACAGCACGGTTGACATCAAAGGTCCAGTTATCCTCCCAGGTCCAGCCGGATGGACACTCAATCTCCTTTGGGCCCAGAACTTTTTCTCCATTCTATAAATACCAAAATGCTTTTTCCAAAGACAATAAATTCAAACTTATTCAAACAATAAATAAATGTAAATAGTATCACAGTTTCAAGGCGCAAAACTGGCAGTTTTCGTTTTTTCATGGGAACGATGAACTCAAGGTCAAAGATTAGATATGATGTTCGGCATGTGCTTTTACCACATCGGTGTAAGTCTCTGTCGCCAGCTTCCATTCTCCTCCGGGGAATCGAGTCTCATTCTCATACACCTCATCCACAAACTCTGTGTGTCCAGCATCAGCCTCAGTCAGCAGACTACCCAACCACCCCCAAAAAAGTGAATATGTATATCAAACTTTCCATGATGGCAAAAGTTATATTGGAAAAGCTAAACAGATGTCAGACTCAAGTCTTATTCACACCAACAGAATACTTGAAATGCTAAACCAGGGGTCTTAAACTCTTGGCAGGGGGCTATTTCAGTAACATTTACTGAACAATTCATAGGAGGGTCGTTTTAACATTCACGCTCAAGAAAGAAAATGACGTAATTAATAGATCTTAGAACAACAGACCTGATGTTTATATTTCAAGCATTACCTGTCACCAGTAATAATGCGAATCAGCATATTTTTTGCTCCTCACAACTGCTGAAATATACCTGTGGCTGTTTAAATTAGCATTTTGACATTTAAATAGTCATAGTAATGATAATTATAAATATTATTATTCTGTCCCAACCAATTGTTGCTTCACCAAAAGTTTAACAATTTGAGTAAAATTACTGGCAATTGTTCTTCTTAGCATCTTTTTTTTTTTTTTTGTAAAACTACATCAAAGAGAGGGGAAGTAAGTATATGTTCACATTTACTTTAACATGTTCAATTCAACCAGCAATAAAACATACATAGTTTTCATAAAAATCTCAATACGCGTATAAGCAAAATCTATTAAAGGGGTGGTCCACTACGATATACTTTTGTTGATGTGTAATGTAGCTGTGTGAACATAAACAAGATTCCTGAATGTAAGACGCTCAAAATTTTATGCAAAGGAAGACGTTGGCTTTTACAGAGTTAACTCAGCAAAGCCTACAGTGAACGAAGTTTGGGGACTACAAAAAAACACCAAAAAAACATCCTGGTTAATATCATAAACCCTTAGGCTTACAAGCACACACCCCACGCAGCAAAGGGGCATAGCCAGATGTGCTGTAATATTATGGCAGGATGCTTCCTGGTGATGTGGAGCCGATCTGCGAATCCCAGCACATTATCTTAGCTGACCAATCAGAGCCTCATAAGGGCGGGCTTTTAGAGGAACTAGGAAATATGACAGTCGTTTTCATGGTAGCTGAGTAACTGTATATAATTAAAGTCAAATATCTAAAAAAATAACGTGATTTTTCACAAATGAAGCATGAACACACATTGCTTTGCACTGTATAAACACAATCAAGCCTTAAAAATACACTCTGGATCACCCCTTTAAATGAGACGATTTGAATCAAAGATTAGCAAAATTTGCATATTTGTTAAACGTCAGCATAACGTGCAAGTGAAAGTGTGGTAGAAAACTGATAATAAATCAAATAACCCATGAATATTTACAAAAATAAAGTTTTAGTAAAAATTGAGCATTTATGCACATTCATTTCAACGTTTAAATCAGCCACAGAAATAATACGCATGTGCATTACTCTTGACAGTACGCTGAGGAAAAACGAAAGTGAAACCGAAATACACTACAATAAACGGCATTACTTTAAACATACAATAGGTGGGGGGTCAAAACCACAAGTGGCTATACATGACAGCACAATAATAGTGATTCAAAAACATATGCTTTGGGGGCAGAATCTTGTTATATTTTTGACGTCAGTTGTGAACCAGAGGGAGGAGGGGGATAGGTCGTAAATGGTTTGAGACCGCTGATTCAGTGGTGTACAGTAGTCGGGGCTATATGCCGATATGCACGTATACTCAGTATGCCTACTTTTTTCCACGAGCTGTTTGGGTATTACGACTTCTGAGGATCAATAATTGTGTATACCCTGGGTATACTCACTTGTTTTGCTGATTCCACTTCACTAATTTACCTGTAATTGTGTCCCCTTTAACTGTATGCCAAATGTTTTTTTTAACTGGCATCTTAATTTAGTGCAATTGGTGCATTATTGTTTAAATTGCACCATTCCCACCCCCTAGTTTTTCGAAGACGACAACAAGTCAACTGAGTTATGTCTCATTGTAACATTCAGGTACAATTAAAAGGCAGCATGGGTGTCACTTTAGCCCCTTTAAAATATGGGTTGGGTGGGTAATAGTACACCACCTTTTTCTAGGACTACACCACTGCGCTGATCTAAATATTTTTATTGCAAATAGATTTTCAAAACTTTGGATGTGCAATCAGTACAACACCAGTTGAGAGAGCGATTACATTTTTTTCCTTAGAAAAAAAAACATCTGTGCAATTTGTCCATTTTAAAATGACATATGAGCTGAGGGTGGTATTTAACATACTAATCCATGCTCCTCAACTTGCTTGCTACAAAAAAGGTCAGTAATTTTAAAGATCCTTTCAGGCAACACTAAATACAATAGTGCAGAGGCAAGACAGACCATTTCCAGAATCTATTCGCTGTTGCATGGCAAAATACTTGTTAAGCATAGATTTATGTAACAGTATGGCATCTGGGCATGCATTTAAAACACCCATCCTTCCAATTAAAATTTTTATACACTGACAATTTACACTAAATATTCAGGTGTGAACAAGCCTCAAGTTCAACATTCAGTACTGTATTTCTGCAACTCACGCTTTTTCTGGATCAACAATCCAATCACCTTCCCACTCCCAGCCAACAGGGGGCATGAAGTACTCATGCTTCAGCTTGATTTTGCCTGTAACATCAGAGAACTTGCTACGATTCAGCAGACCAGTGGTGCCCCATTTTCCCAGAACCTGAGCCTGATTTTCATACTGTAAACGAGACGAGTGATTAACATCGGCTCCACGTCCATGACTGCATCTCTCCAGAAGTAGAAACACATTTACCAGCTCTGCAAATACATTGAACATCCCTTCTGCATAGTGATTAAACCTCTTTTCCTCTGTTGCCAGTCCTAGCCACATGTTCACACGTATCTTAACGGGAATCTTCAAACCCTTTTTGCTGTCCATTGGATACTGTTAGGAGAATCAGTTATCATGGAGTCATTTAGACAGCGCAGAATAAGTCACTTTTGAATAGTGCTGTGATATAAACTCCCAGTATACCTGCATAAAGACAGTCTGGATCTTCCCACAGTATTGGCCACATGCCTGCTCACAGTAGGACGAATAGAGGACTTGATGGGCTGGGATGCGGGTGTATGCTATCCTCTTCTCTCCTCTCAACATCCAGATATTGACATCAGGCATGCTGTTCTGAGGCTTTGGAAAGACATGCTCTGAGGTTAAATGGGTCACACTTTGTAATGCATTTACAAACATAAACTCAGAATGAACATAACTTACAAAAAAATAGCTCAGCATTTACTAAGGCCTTATTAAAATCCAGATTGTGCTTGATAATACTAGTTCAGTGCTTCCCACAGGTTTGAAATATACTTGCGGTGGTAGCCGGATTGAAATGCACCTTTTACCTTTAGCACATAAATGGTCAACTACATGTGGTAAATAAAATAATAATGCATTTTGAACTATATTTTTATTCATTATGGCACTGTTATTTACCCACCTTTTCTTTTCAGTGGGTTAAAGTTATTAAAAAGACTGTTGAAATAAAAGAAATTCACTTACTTTTATGCTCTTAAGGAGCCATGTGCACCCACTGACTGGTAAAGGCTGCTCTCTAAAATTGCTTTGGCATGACACAATATTGCCAAAGCATTTTAGATATGTAGAAAGTATGCAATATATTAACATCATTAAATTAATAAAATTTACATCAAACGAGAAAATAAATAATAGAAGGAATAAAGTATCCATTGCTAAAAATGAACAATTACTACAATAAAAAGTGTAGATTATTTAAAGGAAGAATATTAGTTGATTAGCCATTTCTAATAGTGTACAAATATTTTGCAGCCAGTATATTTTGTTCTCTCCGAGTATACAGTAAAATTTATTTGAGTTGTTTAAATGATTAAGCATTTAATGTTTCTCATAACTATAATTAATGCAGAGTTAACTAGAACTAACAACTAATGACTTCATTGTCATTAACTATCCTTAGAAAAGATGAATACGTAGTCTAGGATAGCATTATTAATCGAAAAAAAAAAATCATGATCTTGATTCGCCCCATCACATGATATTAATCCAGCATGTCTACAGTTAATAATAATCATTTTTTCAAGGTCAGGAGAGAAGCATAAAGGTGCTCACACAAGTCTTCACATTGTTTTATATACATCGCTCAGCAATGTGGACACCTCCAAATGGTGTTGAAAGAGTCACATACTGTATTTATATAGTATGATTGCCCGCAAAATGTCATTTCGTTCTTCATGTAAACAACTTATTTGTAGCTGCAAAATCAAACGTGAGCTGACCATGAGTTGCGTTTACCACAGAGAGGACGTGTGTGCCATCAAATGAAGTCTACTTTAGTGAACAGAATCTGTATAGGCTGAGAATAATAGGTAATTAAGTTCTAAACAACGTTCAGTTTGTTGCACAGAGCAATCGTGACAGCAAAAAAGTGACTGCAGCCATGACGAGCGCACTCAGCAGTGAAAGTGAAATCGAAAGCGTGCACATCATTTCAATGATCACATCATATTTTAGAGTTGTGACTACAACAAGCATTTGAAATGCAGTTTTTGATCATAGGGAACACTATGTTGTGCATGAGAATAAATGTTTAACAGTGTCAGTATAACTACTCTAGCCTATATAACGTTGACTATAATGCAAGAGGGAATCTGATAATGACAAATGTCTCCTTTTACCACTAAAAAAAATGGTCTAAATCAGGGATGTTAAACTCAATTCCTGGAGAGCCGCAGCCCCTCACAGTTTAGTTTCAACCTCAATTAAACACACCTGATCAAACTAATTGAGTCCTTCAGGCTTGTTTGAAACCAGTAAGTGTGTTGAAGCAGGGTTGGAACTAAACTGTGCAGGGCTGCGGCCCTCCAGGAACTGAGTTTGACATCCCTGGTGTGAATGGTTGTCAATGACAGATTGCAAGCATATGTCTTAAATATAATAATACAATTTCAAATTCATGAATAGTTGTATTCTGATGTCATCATTTTACTGTGCATTAACGACCATGACAAATATAAAGTCTCTTCAAATCCACCATTCCAAGTCAATACAAAATTTAGCATTTAAAAAAAACTCTTATGTTGTTTTACCATAAGAGTAGGCTATTATTATTGTTATTTCTGAAACATATTAACCTTTATTTTACATCTACAGAATTGTGAGAAAATCATGATCTTTATTTTAAGCAAAAAATAAATAAAAATTGTAATTCATTTTAGCCAGATAATCACAACATTGATAATCACAAGTGTGCCAGCAATAAAGATATTTTTGCATTTCATTCAAGTAAAGTCCCGGTAAAGGCTAGAACGGATACAGTATGCGGCCGGCCGGAAGTGTGATTTGCACATTAATATAGCAGCATTTTTTATGACACTGTATGAAAATGAATATATTTTACAGTACTGTGATGGTTGGGTTTAGGGTTGGGGTGGGGGTAGGCATTAAAAAATACAATTTATTGGCCAATTTAATAGATAAAATAAATATTACTCGGTACAAATACTGTTTTTAGGTTACGGTCACGGTTGGGTTTGGGGTTTAGGGTTATGGTGGGGATAGATTATAATAAAATATAATAAATGGTAAATTCAATAAATAACATAAATAATTCTCGTTAACTTCCAGCCGCAAACGTATCCGTTCTAGCAACTACCTAAAGTCCCCATGACCTGCATACTTTCATTTTGAAGGGATCATTTCCCATTACTATTCCACCTATTATGAGCTATAAATACTACCACAGCACATACAAGCAGCGGAGAGAGGGTGGTCATTACGCACTAGTTGTTTACATACACACTGTGAACACTGTTCAAACACCATGCAAAAGAGAATTTTGTATAATAAGTCCAGTTAAATATAGTTAAAGTTAAAGAAATAATTACTAGTCTTAAAATTGACTGGTGTCTGAAAAATAACTTGAGTATAGCATCAGAAAAATGATCAAATAACATGAAATTAAGCAAATAAAGAAAATGATAATACAAAATCCCTCTGCATATTACCAATTGTAGCTCCATTCCTACACAAACTCATTGATTGTGAAGCGCTTTGGGTGTATGGCCATACACAATAAATGCGCTATATAAGTACATTACATTACATTACATTACATTGTATACACAAACCAAGCATCATACCTCCTCTGCGAGCTGCCTGAGTTTCTCATGCCAGCCTTCAATGATAGTCAAGCACTTATTAACATCTGTGGCCTCTTCAAACAAGCGTTTGGCCCCTTCCATGATGCCCTCCAGGGCCTTATCCCGTAACTTCTTTATCTGAATATCCAGTGATGTGAGATTGGGCTTCCCTTCCAGGTCAGGAATTTTTAAACTGAGGACACAGGAGATAAAACTTGCCTTAAAAAATAATGTATTGCAAGCAAGAAATATCCTATTTTTACAACAGAAAACCTATAAACATGCATGTTGTGACATGTTAATGATGACCTATAGAGGACATTACCTGCTGATATCTTCCATTAATTGGTTGATGAGCTTTAGCCAGAGTTCTACTAGCCGTGCGTCTGTAGCTTTGGACTGTACTGCAAACTTTAATGCATTGATGTTTGTTTGCTGCAAAAGAAGAAATTATAATTGATGCACAAAAAATAAATGACTATCAATTTTTTAACACATCCTAGTAGCGTAATGGTAAACAAAAATTACAGCTCTGTATGTACCTCGGTTTTGAAGGCACAGATCAGTATGATTTCATTACAGGAAGGGGAAAAACTAAACAGATTTTTTTGATGTTTAATAAAAAAGAAGCAATACTGTCTCTTTATTATTATTATCATCATCATCATCATAATATTAATAAAGAATTCTTAAGGACAAAACAACCTAACTAATGAAATATTTTTTTTATTTAATTATCTGCACATTACCATAATAACTTAAACAATTTACATTTTAATAATTGATAATCAAGAGATTTAATTAAGTTAAATCTAGAAATTTCAAATTAAGTTCTACACATGCTATACAGTAGAACTTATTTGTTCAGTACACAAGAGGTAAACTAAAAATGTATATATATGTATATATTCATTAAAA
>CAIGQQ010000153.1:2338964-2350279 GCA_903798035.1 Danio albolineatus
ATATATATATATATATATATATATATATATATATACATATATATATACATATATATATATATACACACATACATACATACATACATACATATACACACACACACACATACATACATACACACACACACACATACATACATAATTCCAATATCATGCACATCTAATAAAGTATATCGTAAACTTAAAGTATCTATTAACAATGTATTTCTTTACCTTTGCAACTTACCTTTGAGAAAGGTAGAAAAAATGAAGAAAATGAAGAAAAACTTAACTAACCTGTGTTTCCACCAATATTCCCATCTTGTTGATCTAGTGGGTTTGTTGCAGCACCGGCAGGTGGCTCATATCCAACCGTCATGCTGATGGTTGCCTAAAAAAAAGACGCAGGTACTTTTTTCATAATAATGTGTCAAAATCATCCAAGCAGTTCACTATTCGGTGAACTCTCCATGGTGTTTTCTTTGGTATCTGTATGCTGCTTAAAGTGTAACCTTCTCTCATGTGTGAATATATTTGCATATACGGATTCAACTGGATGATTCTGATATCTTAATGAGAACAATTTGCACACACGTACGTGGTTGGATACGAAACACTTCACACTTTGCATACAATTTTTGATTGGACATGATAAGAGGCCGAGAGGCTGATGTGTGTCTAATATTATTATTTCTAATATTATTCACTATGCTATGCTATGACGTGTAAAGATGTATCTATATGTACACATATGCTCTTCTGGGTCTGCATTATAGACTTTATAAACTGCAGATTTGCTGCGGTTAATGTTCAGTCCTCTATCTGTGTGCCAGTTTTCTAAGGTAAATAAATAAATAAAATAAACAAAATAATAAAATAAAATAAATCTGCATGCAACGATTAAGTGGACAATCACTTCTAAGCAGAATGAGGAAACATCACAGTAAGGTACATCAGACTACATTCAACAATAATTGATATAGTGCATTCAATTTTCAAATTTTCTATTTAAATTTTGTTAGATTTCAGTTGTGTCTGCTAGCAAGGAAAAGTTGACAAGAAAACATGCATACAGTTGTTAAAGAACAACAAAACAACAACAAAAAAACAAACAAACAACAACAACAACAACAACAAAAAAGTTAATTTGTGTCAGTTGCGATTTTTTTTTTAAATACATTTTTGGGTTGGTCCAATTCCAACCCAAATTTACAATAAACCAACCTGAATATTTTGGAGTGCATAAGGTTTGCTTTAAAATATTTGCTTTTAAAATATCTGATTTTGCTGATCAAATATTTTAAACTGATGCAACAATATTTTTTGGTGGCTAACTGAATTATCAAATTGGATGTTGCATTTAAAAAAAACATGAAAACATAAGATAAAAAATTGAAGACATTATTAAATACTTAACCAAATATGCAATTTTTTTATAAAACTATCAAATAAAAGGCATTTTATTTTGTGTGCAATTAAATAATAAGACAGAAAACAGAGAAAAAGTATTACACTCACCCCTATGCTCTTGCCATTTTCATCCACAAGAGTCAAGTTTTTGACTGGGAGAGACTTAACTTGGCTACTGGCTAGGTCTTTTAAAAAGACCTTTGCAACACCAATTAATCTAAAACAAACAATAAGATTATTAGAATGAAGGCCGGTGGGAACCTCAAGCTGGTTGACTGATACACCAAACTTCTGTAAAACACAATATCCATCTTATATAGTGTATGCGTCTATGTATAATGTGTGACTTTTCATTATCACTTGAAAAAAATTATTGAAGAAAGTCCACCATGTAATTAAACTTGTCCTAATTTATATTCTTGTTCATATCGAGAGATATTTATGAAGATGATTAAAATTATTTTGTTTTAACTTTTTATTTTGCATAATATAAAACTCACTCTCTCACAACAGAAAGCTTTTTCTTCTTGATGACCACAAATCCCTCTTACTTTTCTGACTTTCATCTTCACAATATATAAAAATAAAATGTTTCAATCATGCAAGTAAAATGAATAGCATGAATGAATATTGACTGCTAACAAACATAGGTGGCAACAAATGTGTAAATAGATCCATGCATTGTGTTCTGTGAGGTCACAAGATAGATCTCCTCCATAAGTAAATAACGCCATTCTGTAAATGAGACACTTAGTGGTTCAGCATTCAGGAACACCCTCCAAAACCATGTTCCAATTAAACAAAGAAATGTTTGCCCTTGATTAAAAATTCTGAATTCACAAACAGCAGCACAGCCAGCGTTTCTCTTCTGAAAACATTCACATGTTAGCTCTACTCACTTAACTGGCGTTTTCATGTCACAATAAATAAAAGGGTGCGTCCACAAACATTAGGAAAAGGCACACTTCAAGACTCACTTGACAACACCCATGAAACAAGGCCAGGCAAGCCAGATTGTATTCATAAAGTGTGAGTTTAACACAACTATAGATTGAGGGTTAAAGTCTTTCTAGGTTGGATTTAAAAGTGTCCAACGATGTTCAAATGCAGACTGTTCTAGAGTTTTGTGGCTGAAACGGAAAAAGCTTGATCTCTTTCTGATTCATAGAAAGAATGGGGAAAGATTAAAAAAAAAAAAGATCATTAAGATCTTAATGGTGTCTGAGACAGAATTGTGCCATGCCTTATGTGAACAGGATCTTAAAATTCAACTAAATTTTTTAGGAAGTCAGTGCAATGAGGTAAGAACAAGGGAGATATGATCCCTTTACTTAGTTCTTGTTAACAATTTTATCTGCTGGAGGAAAAAAAAATGCCGATTTTGGAGTGTCTATTTTGGATAAGTGCAAATAGCACACCTCATTGGAATAAGCTAGTTGAGTGATTCCCACCCATAACCGTTTGATTGACAAGAGGCAACATCCCTGACAGCAGTGTGAGTGGCACAGTTTGTAAAGCGAATGGCATGAAGTTCTGACGCGATCGATCATCAACCCGGTTCGAATCTAGCTTCTGATGAACATGTTCTTCTTTTTTTCCCCCCACTAAATATCAGATTTTGCTTATTCTTGCATGAGGAAGACAAGTAGGATTCATTAATAAGTGTGTGTATTAGGGAAGACTCAGAGTCATAGAACTGAATTGGAGAGGTGTTATATCCAAATCATATGCATTATACATTTTTAGAAGTTATACATTAAAGATAACCCTTAGATGTATATATTTTAGTACTGCTTCAGTGAACTTGAATAAGTACATTAAAATCCATTAATTTTACATTATAGAAAATACATTATAGATACATTTTATTTTAAAAATATTATATTAATCTTAGGCAAGGCAAGGCAAGGCAAGTTTATTTATATAGCACATTTCATACACAGTGGCAATTCAAAGTGCTTTACATAAATAGGAATAAAATTTAAGTATAAGAAAATAAAAACAAATAATAAAAAACAGATAGAAACAGATTAAAATGAGTTAAGACAAGTTATAAAAGAATGAAAAGAAAAGAAAGACACAATAGTGCGATCTGTCGGACGTAACACAGTGCTCATTCAGTAAAGACACAGCTAAACAGATGTGTTTTCAGTCTTGATTTGAATGTGCCTAATGTTGGAGCACATCTGATCATTTCTGGAAGCTGATTCCAGCAGCGGGGGCGTAATAGCTGAAAGCAGATTCACCCTGCTTTGACTGAACTCTTGGAATTTCTAGTTTATATGATCCTAAAGATCTGAGTGATCTGTTAGGCTTGTATTCAGTCAGCATATCTGTAATGTATTGGGGTCCTAGGCCATTTAGTGATTTATAGACAAGTAGTAACTTAGGGCGCCACGGTGGCGTAGTGAGTAGCTCGTTCGCCTCACAGCAAGAAGGTCGCTGGTTTGAGCCTCAGCTGGGTTTGCATGTTCTCCCCGTGGTTGTGTGGGTTTCCTCCGGATGCTCCAGTTTCCCCCCACAAGTCCAAAGACATGTGGTACAGGTGAATTGGATAAGCTAAATTGTCCGTAGTGTATGAGTGTGAATGTGTGTGTATGGATGTTTCCCAGAGATGGGTTGCGGCTGGAAGGGCATCCGCTGCGTAAAAAATATGCTGGATAAGTTGGCGGTTGATTCCGCTGTGGCGACCCCGGATTAATAAAGGGACTAAGCCGACAAGAAAATGAATGAATGAATATTAATCTTATTTTTTAATTCAACTATAGGGGAGCGGCCAGGTAGGGAGCTCAACAAGACATTGTGCCCAGGAGCCTCTGAATTCTTAATCCGGGCCTGATTAAGCCTAAATGCAAAAATGTAGAAGGAAAACTAAATTAGATCCCTCTGGAACAATGCAGTATATAGGTGTTGGAGCTAAAGTGTAAATGACCCAATATTTGCAGAAAAGGTCCTCCTAATACAAGATGAAGCCCAACAACACACTCATTTCACATAGTCATTTTAAATATATTGTATAATATAAAATATATTGTCAAATATCGTAATATAAAGTATCAAATTTACTACATACTCAGTATGACTGTGTGCTCTAAAACCATATTGTAATAGGTTTGAAATAAAAATATCCAGATATGAAGTAAACAGTGTGCGCAACTTTCTCCAAAACTTTCGAAATCAAGATCAAGTGGCATCAAGCTGAGATCCTTTAATAGGGGTCATATGACAAAATGTTTGAAGCTTTCTGGAAATATCCACTGATCTATAATAGAGAATTCTATGCAGATCAGTGGAAATATCTCAATTATTAAAGAGTTATTTATAGCTAAGAGCTATCCGTGTCTAAACCCCTCTACATAGACAACAAGGCAGAACATCTGATTGGCAAATAGTGATTTACTCAGGAAACTGAGATGAAGACACTGACTGAAAGTTTCAAAGATTACTGGATATCTTTTTAGAACACAAAGTAAGATATTTTGAAAAATGTTGGAAACCTGTAAACATTGATTTCCATAGTGTTTGCTTTTCCTACTTCACAATTTACAGGTTTACAACTGTCTTCAAAATATCTTCTTTTGTCTTCAACAGAGAAAAAAGAAACTCAAAGGTTTTTAACAACTTGAGGGTGAGTAAACGGAGAGTATACTTTTGCAAAGTGGCCATTTGTGCAGTCAAGCTTAAGTTGCACAAATGTCTGTGCACAATATTTATAAAAACATTAAAGACTTAACTATGGAGTCAATCTAAGGCCATATATTCTTGCAAAATAAAAGAAAGTTTTGCAAACAAAAAATAAAGTATTGAGCAAAATAAATAAATAAATGCAAATCTCTATAAATCAGAGCGAAAGTAAAAAATATTTTTGCTAACAAAAATAAAGAACTGCAAAGGCAAAAATAAGTTTTGAGAAATAAAAATGAAATTGACAAGGGGGCGGAGTCAAGGGAAATCAGGCTTTTATAATAATATTAATAATAATAAAAATAATAATAACTAGGTGAAAGAAAAGCAATTCCTAATAATCAGAACAAATTATTAATTATAACAGTATATATATATATATATATATTTTTTGATATAGAAAACTTTGATTACTACAACATCCTGTGATGATGCAAAGCTAGTTCTCATCAGTCTCCAACCTCATATTCAAAACCTGATGATCCAAGTTTCAAACAAACATGCCATGGCAAACAAAGTAAGGATAACCACCACACCTTCCAGCATTTCACCTCATTCTACTTCCTTTATATGCAATATTATTTCTGTGATCTTTACTGGAGGTAATGCAAAGTATGACTAATATTTACTCTGGGAAGCAGTGAAGACATATCTCACCCTGCATATTAGCACACACCTGAAAGTATTTGAATGAGAATTCAACTCTAAATCCGTGTTCGCAACAGGTCTGGCTTTGCAGGAAGGAGCCATTCGACTAGATTAGTGCCATGATGCTCTTCATTTACCAGACAGTTATACATAACTCATTTGAAATGCTACAATGTAACTTTTGTTCCAAACAGCAAATTATTTGTGTGCCACAAGTATTTTGCCTAGAACGATGCTGGATCAACATCCCAGAGCTACATTTTTAGACAGTCCTCTTAACCCTGAAACCAGTGAGAAATTTTAATTAGATAAGCTTCCCCTATCCGTAAAATCTGATAAAAACTTAACAATATTGCTAGAGAAGAGCAAGAACATGTTAGCAGTAGTGGAAAGAGTACTGAAAAAACATACTTAAAGTACTTTTACTTGCCCAAAAACGTAGTGCAAGTAGAGTAAAGGTAGCTGTTGTAAATATTATTTAAAGTATGAGTAAAAGTAACCCTTTTAAAAGTACTCTAGAGTAGTGAGTACTAAGTATTATGCAGTGAAAAGCTGATGCATTTACATGCAATTTGTGCATGTGTGTGTAAACATAACATTCTGTAGTGCATTTAGTTCTTTAAGACTATTTGGTGATTTCATTCATAACACAGTAAACATCTGCCATTCTCTCATCAGTGACATGAAGTCTAAACAGTCTCTGGATCATTGCGTGTAAAGATTTCAGACATTTTCTTAGACACTTTTAATGCTTCCAATCGGTTTGCTGCATTTATAGAGCGCCCATGTCTTGAGGTAGTTCAGTATGAAACGATTTACTTTCTAGGTGTGATTTAATTGGACAGGAATCACAAGACAGATTTTTCTACTCAGCCAATCCCCATAGACAATAAAAATTAAGTAGTGACTGCAGGTTGAAGGAACATAGTGGAGTAAAAGTACCAATACTGCAATAAAAATGTACTCAAGGTAAAGTAAAAGTACACATTTTTAAAATACTTAGTAATTTATTCCTAAAAGAATTCCAGAAAAACACTACTCAGTTATAGTAATTTGAGTATTTGTAGTTCTTTACTTTACACCACTGCATGTTAGCACATAACATGTCCTATACATAAAAACGGACAACAAACTCAAAGAATAATATAGCTATAAGATCAGGTCTACACAGTTATTATCACCAACAAAGCTTGTTTAAATAAAGTCATTTTCAGCTAAAATGAAACATTTAACATTGAGAAAGTATAAAATAAAAAAAATAAAACCATTTAATGCATTTTAGTCATTAATTTACATAACATTTTGGGCCTTAAAAAAATGCAAACAATGTAAACAAGTTAAGTTTAAAATTCAATTGAAATGTTAAAATTAAATATTACTGCTTTTTCCAAATCTACTGGCAAAAACAAAAACTTTAAATCTCTGAAATTAGAGGTAAATTGAGCAACAACTTCTGCAACAATCTGGAAACAACACAAGCACCCGTTCAACACAGCAACAGGTAAACAATGACATATCAGTATAATTGCACTCTTAAGTAAACAAGAGCTTAAGCTACATGTCAAGGCATAAATATTTACATTTACCTCATATTCTACATATTTCTTTATTACTTCTGTAACCAAGCTGTGCCTGTTACACTAATACAATTAAAATGCAACTCTTTATTTTATTCGCTTTAAAAGTGTTTTACCATCGGTCCAGTGTATTTTCTCAAATTGATGAAGATGTTTAATAACTGGAAGCACACAAGAACATATTTATACCATGCAGGTAATGACTGAGGGCTGCAGAAAACAACACTATTTTAGTTCATTTATTTTATATATCAGAGAATGTCACTCCTAAGGCTTCATGGGAGTGTGGTTGATTCCTATTTAAAGTATTAAACTGTAACATCTGAAACACCTAATCTTTTTTTATGATTTTGTTGGTAATATAAAAATCCTTTTATTGGTTAAAGCCCCTGGATTATTCTGAAATGAATAACCTGATTAAACACATTTAATAGAAGAGAAAGTGTGAAAGTGATTTAATTTGGATTATATACAGTTGAAGTCAGAATTATTAGCCCCCCTGAATTATTAGCCGACCCGTTTATTTTCTTCCCCAATTTCTGTTTAACGAAGAGAAGATTTTTTTCAACACATTTCAAAACATGATAGTTTTAATAACTAATTTCTATTCACTGATTTATTTTATCTTTGCCATGATGACAGTAAATAATATTTTATTAGATATTTTTCTAGACACATCTATACAGCTTAAAGTGACATTTAAAGGCCTAATTAGGTTAATCAGGTTAACTAGGCAGGTTAGGGTAATTAGGCAAGTTATTGTATAACGACGGTTTGTTCTGTCAACTATTGAAAAAAAAAAAAAGTTTAAAGGGGCTAATAATTATGACCTTAAAATGGTCTTTAAAAAATAAAAACTGCTTTTATTCTAGCCAAAATAAAACTAATAAGACTTTCTCCATAAGAAAAATGTTATCAGACATACTGTGAAAACGTCATTGCACTGTTAAACATCATTTGGGAAATATATATTAAAAAAAAGAAAAAGAAAAAAAAAAAAGAGCTAATAATTCTAACTTCAACTGTATTTATAAAGAATGCCAATGAAAATCATACAAACAAATATAAAAAAATTATTCAGTTCATGAAGCTCAGTGCCTAAAATAGCTATCATGACATCAACAAGATAATTTGCATGAATGTAAATTCCACAGGAGGTTATGTCCCTCTCTGTTCAGCAAAGGATTTGCTCCAAAGCTGTTCCCACAGAAAAATCTGGAATAACTGGAAATACATTGAACTTAATCACTTAACATGGTAATAAAGTAACCTAAGATCCTTCTATTTATTTCTAGTCGGGTGTTTACATAAAAACTGCATTTTTGAGCATTAAGTAACAATCATTTATTCATCCAGCATGGCGAAACAAATGCCTCCGTTCCACCTCCGTTCCATTACAGAGCAGGTCTGAACAAGGCCGTGAGGGTGTGTGAGCTGGAGGGTATTACAGTGTCAAACTAAGAAAACCAATATTATTCCCTAGTTCCTTGAAATGCAGTGACATCAACAAAAATGTGACAGCTAGGCAACAGACATGAATGAACGGATGCAGAATTTAAATGCCAGAGTTCAGATATTGTTTTAAATTGCCACAGATTTTTTAGCAGCCTCATATGCGTCATGTGATCTTATCACAGCTCGCTTTCAGTTCAACTCACACTCTAGAAGTAATCTGTGTATGTTGACTCAAATACAAACTTCTAGTTGCTTTAAATATGCATGTCACAGTTTGCATCGGTTAATTTTCCCTTAAACATTTTAATCTTGACTAAAACATGCCAGATACAAGTGTTCTGATTCTATATCATTACAACTGATACAGCAGGCTTTTACACAGTAAGAATATAAAGGAGAGAGACTCTAGAGGCTGAAGCTGGACAAAAATAGCAGTTTGGTGGACTTGGCATTTTCAAAATAGTTCAGGGGACCCCTTACATGAAATGTAAATAGTCATTTTTAAAATCTTCTTCTAATCTGTCTATAGAAAGATTACATGTTAAGGGATAGCAAAAAAAAAAAAAAAAGAATCTGCCAATGTTTTCTCACTTTTTAAAACGTTTTTATTTCTGTTGAGCACAAATATTGACCATTTCAATGTGGTGATGTCATTGGCCCATGAACATTTCTTGCTTGTTATCAAACTATTTCATAACTGTAACAAGAGGCAATTCAATCAAAACTTAATGTTAAAACAGCTTTCGTAACATTATTTATTAATATATGGCTCTTTTTGGATTGTCACAAGCTACAGAAATTAAAAACATAGAACAGGAAATACGTTGGGACCATTGTTTTTGTTTACATCCCTCAAAATGGTCTACATAGGTATACTAAAGAATGTTGGAATCCAGTAGCCGCTGAGGTCCAAAACAGATACTATTGGAGTCAATAGTTACAGGTTTCCAGTATTCTTCAAAATATCTCCATTTGTGCTCAACAGAACAAAGAAAGTCAAACTGGTTTAGAACAAGTAAAGAGTAAGAAAATAATGACAGAGTTTTTCTTTTTGCTAAGTTTTATGACAACAATGTGGTAGAGCGACAATTCTGATTGATTGAACAAACAAATACATCATATAAAATAAATATATCCTACCATAAAACATGTACTAGAGTAACTGGTGGTTCATTCAGTTGTGGCTGTCCCTGATAAAGAAGGACATAAGCTGAAGGAAAGTGAGTGAGTATTCTAGCATGAATAAAAATGAGAGGCAAGTTGGTGTATATTTTCACAGCAAATGCTGCAACTATTGATGCAAATTTTGCGAATTTTTTGGCTCTAATAATTAGAAAAAATGTCCAGTTATATCCTGAAGGAACTCAATGCAACTCAAAACATTTTTTGCAACATTTGGAAATAGGAATGCCCATTACATTCCAAGAACTCAAAACTCTTACACTATTTAAACTTCTCCAGTCACACAACTTATATTTGATCAGGGTGGGAGCAAAAGTTCAACATCACAATGTTTGTCTTACATTGCTTAATTTAATGAGTGTATGACTCACTTGAAAGGAAAGAAATAAAGACAGAAAAAACACTTACTTGTCCTTGCCGAGAGTCTCGTAGTCCTTCACAATCACATCAATGTAGGAGGAAGAATCAAGAGGAACACCTTTTAAATCAAACTGAAGCGTCTAAGGTGGAAAAAAAAACAGTATGTAACTTCACAAACCCCCCCCCCCAGCATCTGAAGTAACGATAATGTGCAGTTAGTCATACGTTCAAGTAAATAATAATTTATTTACAGCATTGGCAGTTTATGTATGTTATCTCATATGCAAAAGCATTAAAGAATTAAACGTGAATATCTCAACAGACCTCATTCCACACCGGATTTACTTCATTGTTAATCGACTTTGTTTTCTTCTTTTCGTCTTGAATAATATAAAATCAAACAAAACGAACATTAGGTGCCTATATTTTGCAGGTTAATGGGTAAATATGAAACACATGAGGAGTTCTTACCTCTAAACACCAAAGACGCGATGGGGTCTGGACTGCCCAGTTTCTTCTTGGGCAGATCCGCCGCTGATTCAACTGCCACGCGCAACATGACAGATTAAAAGGCTTTCACTAATTAGTGCTCTTTCATGGTGATGTCTCTCTGTATGTGATACTGTGCGCTCACTGCATCGCCCTCATCCTTTGGAGAGAGTTTGTGAAGGGTGTGGACTTCATTGACACTGTGGCAGACTGCCTACCTGTTGACTCGATTTTTGCGGAAGTGATGCTCCTAAAATTTATTTTAAATTATGAAATTTTTTTGATTCGTAATTTGATACTTTATTTGAGATTATTACTGCATGCTCTCTCAAAATGCACAAATTTACTAACCTCGTTTTAAAGTTTAAAAGGTGTAACACAAGCGCCATCTGACGACGCACCGCAGAAATCACATTAAGAAGAACGCTTGAACCAAACATGCTGTGAAATGTTGTTGTTTTGTGTGTGTGTGTGTGTGTGTGATCATGTTAGACGTTTTAAAAGCGTTTGTTAACGTATATACTATATATA
>CAIGQQ010000153.1:2355279-2369996 GCA_903798035.1 Danio albolineatus
CGTTCAATCGTTTTTTCAAATTCAAACCAAAAATTAAAAAACAAAAAAACAACTACTTGTTTTTCCATTATTTGTTTCCTGAAAAAAAGGAAAACATGAATAATGACTCTTTATCTGATTTTCTGATCTTGCGTTCAGATCAAAAAAAGAAAAAAACAAATAACGAGATTAGACTGATTTTAATTTAGATTTTTGTATTTATGCAAATTGCCATGACTGAATAGAAAACGGCCGACTTTAGGACTTAAGTTTTTGGTTTAAATTTGAAAAAAACGATTGAACAAATGATACACAGATTAGTAAATAATACTTAACATCCAATTTAGATGCAGACTGAAAAATGTATTTAAAAGTAGCTTTGTTGATGACGTTATTGCTTACGCTTATACTGCTCGCGGCGCCATCTTGCGGATCCCCCTGTCAACTGCTCCTCATGACCAGATGCTCGGAGGAAGGGGTAACTGCAGTCTGGAGAAATGGGCGTGGCAAAAGGTAGGGGCGTGGTAAAAGGTTTTTCATTGGTCACATTTTTTTTTCGGTGGGGGCGTGGCAAAAGGTTTTTCATTGGTCAAAGGTTTTCTTTCCGATCACATGCTTTGGCCAGTTAGATCAACATATTAAATAAGCTGCTGGTTTAGCTTAAAGGTGGATCGTTCTACTTTACGCTATTGTGTTTATTATAAAGAATGAATTAAACGTAATCGCAACAAATGTCATTAAAGTAATGGGTAAATCAGCATTCTAATGGATACAAATGCTTTAATATCGTTATGTTTTTGTTCTTTTACTGGCTATTTACAAAGGCACTATTTAGAAGTGTTTTATTCAGTACTGTTTTAAACTGCTATTTATTTGTTTCTCAGTGTCACTAAAATTATTGCCTAAAATAATGCAAATTAATAATATTTTGACAAATCAATTTTTTTGTCTGGTAAATAGTTTAAAATCACAGATTTATAATAAAGACAGTAACTTGTTAGTAACCTTATGTTAATTGATATTAATCAATTTAGAGCACAGGCACAAGTTCATTAAAGACTTTAATTTAATTATCAAAAAACAAATAAAACAATCTTAAACAAAACATTTCATCCACAGACTAAAAATCCATAAATCCATCAGTTCACCACAAATCCATCCATTCATCGAGTAGTATCAGTGCATAGAGCAGAAGCCATCAAACTCTTGTATGAATAAAATGCTCTGTAGTTTGACCAAGTGATAGTGTGAGGAAGGCTCCATTCATCATAAACGTCTAAAAGAACCTTTCGGAACAGGTCTGATGGTACCTGAATTAAAAGACAAAATACACACACACACACACAAAATAATAAATGACAAATGTAAAAAAAACCCTATAAAATAAATTTAAAAAAATAATAATTTAAACATACATCACAAAGACCTTCTCTTGGATCCATGGCTGAAGAAGGAAAAAAAAAAGATCAAGTGTATGATGCATATGATGCGAATTTTGTAAATATCAAATGAAATGTTTATGTGTATACACATACACACACACACACATATATATACACATATATATATATATATATACATACATATACACATTTTATTTATTTATTTTTTTCTCAATAATTACAAACAAGCTGATTGGCAGGGTTTAAGCATTTAAGAACCTTTATGACACTTATGCTATTTAGGTATCACCATTTAAGGATGACACAAAACGCACCCATTAAGTTGTAAGCTTGGACTAAATTTTATTTTAAATGTAATGTCATTGTATCATGTCAAGATGCAATTCAGAAATTCAAAATCTTCACTGAAATTTCAGTGACTTTAAACCGTAAGAGTGAAAAACAAGCCTACAAGTGCAGCAATCCACAATAAGTGGTCTTGTGGTGCCATCTAGTGGCTTAATTGAGTTTAAAATGTGATCATTGCTACAATGTTAGTTGTAAATTGAAAATCTGTTTTTGACACCTTTTAAATATTATAATGCTCACATACAGTTACAGAAACAAACAAAAAAAAAACAGTAAATGTATATAAATAATAGTCAACAAGCATGCTTACACAGTGACATGTAGATATTTGAAAAAGGATAGGTAAACAAAATGCTTTCTGCTAGCATTTCTATTGAATATTATATATATCTTTTGGATGTGATGGAACGGGAGATTGGCATCATGGACGTGTAGCCGGCAAATCTGCAGCAACTGTGTGATGCTATCAGGTCAATATGGAGCAAAACCTCTGAGGTATATTTCCAGTACCTTCTTGAATATATGCCAGAAATAAGGCAGTTCTGAAGGCAAAAGGAGGTCTAACCCGGTACTAGTAAGGCCTAAGTGTCAAAGTCAATTCTTGGAGGGCCGCAGCTCTACACAGTTTTGCTCCAGCCCTGATGAAACACAGCTGATCCAAATAATCGAGGTGATCAAGATTCTTTTGAACACCTCGATTATTTGGATCAGCTGTGTTTGATCAGATTTAGAGCAAAACTGTGTAGAGCTGCGGCCCTCCAAGAATTGACTATGACACCTATATAGTAAGGTGTACCTAACAAAGTGGCCGATGTGAGTGTGTGTGTGTGTGTGTGTGTGTAAACATACATACGTATGTATATTATCTTACTATATTTGTATTCAACTGAGAGTGCATATGCCCAAGATAAGCTCTATACTCTACTCTGAGCCTTCAAGCAGAAGTCCACACCGCCATCTCCTTATGCATGCCTGTTTTAAATAAAAAGACAATTACTACAATGTTAAAAAAAAATCTTCTTTTATAGTGGCTAACAGTGTTGAACAAAGACTCACCTCAGAATAGTCAAACTCAACTTTAGGAGAGATGTACAAGGCATACTGAAAGTCAAAGATGTTGTTTATTGTTAAAATTACTAATACTGTTGTCCATGTAAATTGTCAAACTTACCATGAGTACAAAGACTCCAGTTATTGGAGAAACACTGCATTGGAATATCCTGGGTAATGTTAGAAAAATGTAAATCAGACATGTAAACAAATATATAATATACATTATAAATCTGCAAGAATCATCATAAACAGATAATAAACCCATGAATTGAAATAATTTACAGTATAGCATGTTTGAAATAAGAAGTTTCAAATGTAAAAAAAAGCAACATTTTATATGCATAGATGAAAAATATGCTAATTACATGTGACATACAAACTAACATTTGGATTTTACTTGCAAAAAGTGTGTTATATACAGTATGCGAAATATATTGTGAAATGTTGCAAAAAATGCCCACTTATGTTTTCAACCATTGGAATTACAAAAATGTACATACATTTTCCAAGCCTATATTTTAAAATAAAAATTTGGTGGATTTTTTTTTTCTAAGTGAACATATTTTCTATATTTCAAAATGCATGTTGCATAAATTACATTTTAGATGTAAAATTCACATATGAATGTGTCATATACAGTATGTAGGCTAATATGCACGTACATATTGGCATATGTCAGATTTCTATGTGGGATCGCTGTTCCCAGAAGAAAAGAAAGGGCGCATTCTAACCCTCCCAGACACGCCTTCCGTGCACCTGCCTTACGTCACACGTTTGTGACGCTGTTCTGTGTAAAAATAATGCATTTTAAGTTACATTGGTTTCTATTGCAGGTGCTCACCAAGACAGGGGTTCGAATCCCGCTAAAGACGCTTTATTGTTATTTGTTTTTATTATTCAATAAGCTAACTGTTTGCATGTATAATGTTCCAAGGTAAATAAAATATGACAAAACACTCTTTTCCTGTGTTTTCTGACATTCTTTCATGAAAAATAAAGCATACTAACTTGAATGTGTTATTATTTAGTAGTTATTGTAGTATTTTTATGCCTCTGGTTAATATTATACAATATTTTGATTGTACAAGGATGCACCACACTAAACAATAAGCACTTACTGTCAGTGACAAGATAAACAAAATTGCACAAATGCTCTTTTTTATAGAAATATACAGCTACAGTGTATATGGAATTAAAAGTAAAGGAGCAGACAGTTATTTTATATATGCATTATTTATTTAACAGTAGAAAATGTAAAATGTAAAAATAATAAGGTAAATACAATATTAAAATATGAACAATATAAATAAACAACTTAAATAAAACGTTAAATAAAAATAGAAACCAACACAAAGTGAACTTAAAAGTCAAGGAGCAGTCATTTATAAATGTAATATTTATTTAACAATTGTCAACAAAACAGTAATGAACATAGAATACAAAATCTAAAAATAATAGGTTAAATATTAACAAAATAAATACAAAATTAACAAGTTAAATAAAATATTAAATTTAGAAACCAACAACAAGTGAAATAGAAGAAATAGTATTATACTTGTAAACTATTATACTTGTAAACTGTATAAACTATATACATACACACATATATAAATAATAAGTTAAATAAAATGTCAACAAAAGAAATAAACTATTTGAGTAAAATGTGCAATAGAAACAAGTGAAATAAAATAAATTGAAGAACTATTGTTTTAGGGCGCCACGGTGGCCAAGTGGTTAGCACATTCGCCTCACAGCAAGAAGGTCGCTGGTTCGATCCCCGGCTGGGCCAGTTGGCATTTCTGTGTGGAGTTTGCATGTTCTCCCCGTGGTTGCGTGGGTTTCCTCCGGGTGCTCCGGTTTCCCCCACAGTCCAAAGACATGCGGTACAGGTGAATTGAGTAAGCTAAATTGTCCATAGTGTATGTGTGTGAATGAGAGTGTATGGATGTGTTTCCCAGAGATGGGTTGTGGCTGGAAGGGCATCCGCTGCGTAAAACAAATGCCAGTTAAGTTGGCGGTTTATTCCGCTGTGGTGACCCCGGATTAATAAAGGGACTAAGCCGAAAAGAAAATGAATGAATGAATGAACTATTGTTTTAAACTGTATATACATACACACATACACAAATAATAAATAAGTTAAATAAAATGTTAACAAAATATATAATTAAAATTAAAAGTGCAATTAAAACAGAAACCAACAAGTGAAGTTGAATAAATTGAACTATGATTGTAAACTGTAAACACTATATGCATACACACATATATAAATAAATAAGTTATGTAAAATGTCAACAAAATAAATAAACTAAATAAAATGTGTAATAAAAAATTTAACAACAACAAGTGAAACAGTTTAAACTGAAGTACTTTTACACTATATACATACACACACAAATACACACATCATTTAGGAATGGTCCTTCTCATTTCCTCTAGCCACTCTTCTTTGGTCGCAGTTTCAGTCTGTGGGCAGTACACCCTGCCCCTGAATTGGCTATGGCCTGTGGCGTTTGTCTTGAACTGCCCACACTTTTTACAAGTGTTCGCCTGAACGGTTCTCCGGTAGGGTCTTTTGGGAATGGCTCCAGATGTGGACGGGGATGCTGCAGGCTGTGAGCTGGTACTGGGCACTGTTGGCTGAAGCAATGGCTGTCTGAATGGCATCTCCTGCACCATTGGGATACCCTGGGCCATCTGCACTCCTTGCATCATCGGGATACCCTGGGCCATAGGGATTCCCTGGACCATTGGCACAGCCTGGAACATTGGTACACCCTGAAACATCGGCACACCCTGGTACCCTGGTGTAGCTGGGATGTATATGTTGGGTACCATCTGCAGCGATGCTCCAGGTGCTGATGGTGTAATCATGACCTGGGTCTGTGCTGGTGTCTTGGGTCTGAGTGGGGGCCGCCCAACAGAAGTCTGCCTCTGCCTTGCCTGACCTGCTGTGCTCTCTGGCAACACGTACTGGTGCTGCTCTCCTGGTTGGTCTGGCTCAGTCCGAAGACTTTTGGCAACTGGGAGAGGCTCCTGGGCTTCTGGGAGGGGCTGAGGCAACTGAATACCCTGAAGCAGCACAGACAGCTCCTGCTTCTTCTGTCTGTTATTAAACCACTGAATCAGGGTATTCTGGTTTACCTCAACCAGCTGCATGGATGTACCTCCCATTACCAAGCTGTTGCCCAGTACGAGTTGCCTAATCCTGCGGTAGTCTTGCAGGATCAGAGACCATCTTGAAAGAGTACCCTTGCCTTTTCGCTTGGGGCTAGGGTGGATGGTACAAAGCCTGATGAAAATGGTCTCAACAAGACTGCAACAGTCAGGCCACTGAGCAGGAGCACTGCTTGCACCCAGGACACATCTAGTAGTGCTCTCAACGCCAGGGGTGTGAGTGGGCTTCCTGGGTGTTTTAAATCGCCCACTCAGCAGTCGCTTCTGGTGTCGAGCTGCATATACCACCCGCTCCTTGTCTTGGTCGTCCAGGCTTTGCCAAAGACCAATGATATCATTGGCCTCCTGGTTGGTGAGGCTGAGGCTTTTGTGGGTCCGGAGCTCAACCAGATATTCGGCCAGCCTGTCCACATGCTGGAAGCCAGGAATATTTTGGTAGTCAACAGCCTAAAGAAAACACACACACAAAAAAAAACTTAGCACAATGCATTGTTCAATGCATAATTTTATAATTTATCCTGTTATCATGTCGAAGCTGCACTATGGAAATAAAGCTGATGGGTTTTTGACTTTACACTTTATTTTTAAAATTACATTGTAAAGATGTAGAAATTAGTGGGACTTACAGTCTCTTCATCACCGTCATCGTCGTCGTCGTCGTCATCATCATCAACATCGTTATCATTCACAGCAGCCTCTTCTGGCTCTAAGGGCACAGGTGAAATGGGTTGTTCAGGCTGTGCATGTGGGTCAGGGACCAGTGCAGGGGATGTGGAGACCGGCAAAGAAGCGTCACTGCTGGTGACTGCAGTGGAGGAACCCGATCTCAATGTGGAGGAGGATGGTGACAGAGCAGCCTCCGGATCAACAATGGTGTGATCCTCACTGATGTCACAGAAGCCCTCATCTTCTTCTCGCTCATCCACATTGAGATCCTCGATAAGCTCAGCCGTCTGCTCACAATCCGGGTTCATGTTCTGCAGTGCCTGACCAGTCTGCTGGAACAGGTACTGCACTCCAATGAGCTCACCTGAAAAATAAAACATAAATAAACAAATTTTAAGAACCATGTTTGAATGTTTGATTGGGTGTTGCATTAGCAAGTAGTTTTTGAAGCTCAAAGTCAAGGCAGAAACAAAAACATACATTTTATTCAGAGGTCCAAAGCATATTAATTATTCTGGACAAAACATCTAATGAAATGCAATGGAAATACAACAAAGACATAGAAATTTACAAATAAATATGCCTCAAAGCTTGTAGCATTATGTTTGATAATGACATGTAGTAATAATGTAATAATGATTTTCTATGTTGCTTCAGTTCAATAAATAGTCATGAAACAATAAATTTGTTCTTACAAATATTTAAAGACATTAAAGATTTCACAGCACAATGCTTATGAACATTGACCTGAAGGTGGTTTTATTTACAATTATACTAAAAGGAGTTTTATCAGAATAGTATGAGCTATCAAGCAGGTAACAAAGGCTTTGTTTCCAAAAAATGTTTTGATCACAATAATAAATTAGAGGCCTTGGAAATTTGCTTGTTAAACTGGACACAGTAGATGGAGAGTACACAGAAATTGCAGGTAACAATAGCAAATTCTTTAACAATAATAAAATTCTCTTACCAGTGTAACGGGCAGGCGGACAAAACTTTGGCACCACTTTTCTCCCAAACAGCTTTTCATAGTTGCAGTTTACACAGTGAACAAGTTCTCCTGTGTAGCTGCGTAAAGCTGATGGTTCAGATGCCAAGGAAGCAGCCTCCCGGTCCTGGTTCCACCTGTTTAATCCTTCCAGCAAATAAATCTGAAAGTTCAGACTATTTGCGCTGGACCCTGTAAATAGTAACAATGGTGTTTAGGACTCAATTAATAAACACACACAAAGACATTTAATGTGTTTTCTTTACACAATGTTTCTGCGGAATCATACCTGGGATGAAACGGTTGAGGTGTAAATGGAAGGACTCGAGAGAAGTGGAGCCCCTGGCACATCTGTAGGTCCGTAGCAGAACACCTCCCTTGGTTATGCTCCCCGTTTCCGTATAGAGCACAAGACCAGGGGGGTCCTGAATGCATTTTATGTGCTTTTTTTGGACACTCCAGATGTGCTCCATCCTTTCCCTGTCCATAAGAGGAACGCCCAGCGAGTCATTGCCCCTGTTGCTCAGAAGCTCGGCGAAAAGCTGTTCAAGGAGAAGGATGGTGGTCTCCTCTCCACGGGTCCTCCTCCGGCAATGCAGAGCCAGCTCCTCCCTGGTGAGATGCTTGTTGACATCGGCATCTGTCAGCTCAGGCCAACCCTGGGACATCAACAGTGCTCGCTTTGCTTGGCGAAGCAAAGAAACATCAGCCGCATCCCATTCAAAAATGCACGCTGAGATCCGTGACATGAAGATGGGATACAGCTGATGAGCATCAGTTGTACATCCCAGGGCAATCCTGCGCATAAGATGCCAGATGTCCAATCTCACAGTCAACTCTGGCCATCCTCTGAACCTGGCTTTGAGTTTGGTCTCGCCCACATCAGTGCAGCACCCACAGTCCACATACAAAACAGCAGGTGGATCCACACCAGCCTCCTGGTATCTTTTGACCAGCCCATCCACCATCCTGTCCAGTCCTCCTCCTTCATGGGCTGTGAGCACACTAATAAGCACTTGACCAAACTCATTGCCAACAGAGGTGAGCCAAAGTCCTGTTCCTCTCGCTGTCCCAGCCAGCTTTTTGGTGATCTGGATTAGGCACGAGAAGAAGCAGGCTGTAACATCACATCAAGCAGACTACACAAAGGATTTTTGCCAATGCTGGATTATAATAAAGAAAAGCGTAAATTGATGAAAATCCACTAACCTTTTTCGTTGAATCCATCTTCAAGATGGACCCATAGGTTGATGTTATCCTGGCATGGATTTCATTCAACCTTGTTAAGATGTCCTGGCTGTAGACAGTGAGGAGCCACTTGCAGCTTGGCACAACTGTAGGCGCCGGGGGCTCCTGGAAGGTGATCGGCAACACCCCAGGTCCACTGAGGAAATCCACACACTGAGTGGTATAGCGGGCCAGACGCTGGAGCCACTCTTCGCTGTGGTTTTCCCTCAGTTGTTTGATTACCCTTGTGGGGCTGTTGCCTAGTCCACGCTCACGCAGTAGTCGAATTACTCTCATGTCACAGGCGTACCTTAGGAACAGAAGATTATTCATATATTATATTTCTAAAGTATATATATATAACGTGTAAAGTATTTTCATATATTTATGATGATTAACAACTGCATGAGGAATAAAGGTGTGCTATTACTCACTTCTGCGTGAGAATGACCCGAAACTCGGAGCGATGACCAAGATCCAGCTGCTGTAGGACAGTCTGACTCCAGGACACATGCGAGGCTTTGCACTTGGTACAGATGAGGGTTTCTGTAACCATGTTGTACATCCTGTCGATGTCCAGAACCTGCCGTGCCCTTTTGTGAAGACCTCCACCTGTCAGCTGATGCTGCCCACATGCAGGATTGGGGCAAAGGACTTTGACCCTCCACAGCTTGTATGGCATCCACAGCAAAAGTGAATGACAGAAAAATCTGTCTGGAGCTGGAGCCTGATTGTACACAAGTGCAGGCTGTGGAGGGTAATACCAGAGCTGGAGGTTGTCACGAAGCTCTGGCTTTCCTTTGGACCCCATTTTAAAAAGCCTGCTGGCAATCCACTTGTGGTCCTCTGGTGGCAAGGTTTCAGCCCAAAGGCGAGGAAGTGGAACAGCCAATGGAGCTTGCAACAATGCCCCAGAAGGTGCAGTCTGTGAAGGAAAATAGATAAAAGGTTTAGTCTGGTAATGTAAATGCACCTTACATATTTGAGTGAGTACCCTCAAATGACGTTATCATGATTAAAATAGTTTTAATCTAAATACCTTTGATTTTAAATTATTGTTTTTAAATACTTTATTATGTATTTCAATTCCAAAAAACATTAATATAATTTAACCAATAAACATTTCCTTTGAAGACACATAAATATTTTCCCATATAGTTATTTCTCATTTTCCTTTCTACTTCTCTTCCATCCACATTTTTTTCTTTTACTACTTTCAAGATACAACATAAACAGCAGAGGGCTTAATTTTTGTTTTGTTTTTTCTTCTTTTTTTTTGCTTTATTTTTTCCTCTTTTTATTTTGTTAACATTTATACATACATTATGCTTAGTTAATTAACATCAAATCAATTTAATTGACAGGTCTTAAATTCACTTTGTGTCAATTCAGCTGGGGCATTAAGTATTCAAACTGAATGACCTTTTTTGGAAAGAATGAAATTGAAATTATAAATTATGAAATTACTTACCGAGACAGTGCTGGATGGCACTGGGGAGCTGGTCACTGCCGCAGTAGATGTAAGGACTGGGGCAGAAACTTGAAGGTCCTGTGTCTATATAATCAAGCAGTATAACAAAACACATTTTGTAAATATATATCTTTAAATAACATTAACTCATCAGAATTTTTTGCAACCTTTACTTTAGTCTAAAATATCACAAACCTTTATATGAACAGTAGCGTATTATAATACATTGGAAAATTATGACTGCTGCTAAATGAACTGTAAAATTTTGTGACAGTGCTTATATTTAAAGAAAATGTTTAAAAAATGGTGCTTATTTTAAATATATGTTTTTATGCATTAAATATATATTACAGATGTTTTGTTGAGATTTAATGTGACTGTACTTAATAAAAAAATTGTAATTTACCTAAAACATTGCTTATAACAAATTCTCTCAGAAAAGGATGTGGATTATGACAATACTTACAGCCGTGCTTGGTGTAGAAGCACTACACCCTGCTGAACTGGGCTGGACGTCAACCTGAGATGGTCTTCTAGCCACACTAAGATTTGGCTTTGCTGCAGCAATGTGGGATCCGGTGAATCTTGGTTTAGTGAACTCAAAAAAGGCAAGACAAAAACCATTTAATTAAAAACACAGTGTTCACAATGGCAAAATGTACACCACTGTTCAAAAGTTTGGGATTTGCTCGCTGTATTTTTTAAAGTTGTAATTATGTTTATCAAAGCTATATTTATTTGGTCATATATACAGTAAAAGCTTGAATAATGTGAAATAATAATTTAAGTAAAGGATTAATTTATGTTATTCTATCCTTGAAAAAAGTTATTATTGTTTCCATAAAATATAAAGGAATGTTTCATGAGCAGCACAGCAAATTAAATAACATCTACTTTACTTATGAGCAAATCAAACACAGTATAATTCTTGTTATATATGATTAACATGAAGGTTTTTTATATTTTAACAATCCCAGTTTTTTGAACATCTGTGTATATCACATTACATTTCAAGCAATGACAAACTGTCTTTCTATATCTTTGTTGTACAATCAGCTTGTTTTCTCTACAGTGGTTCAAGTTCAAGCTGTTTTTACTACCACCCTCTGCTACTTTTACAGGTAGAAAAAAGATATAAGTTAGAAAGATTTGTTTAGACAACTGGTTCAGTGCAAATAAATGTGACACATTAGGGTTTGATTAAAATGAAAGTGAACACATTTGTAAGCTTCACTTTTAATAAATGCAGTCCTTGTGCTTTTTGTTCATAAAATAAATATTGTAATGGTCATTCAAATTTATACGTCTTCTGGATCATGGAGCAATATGCAAAAAATATTTTTTTTACTACCACATGAATATGCATTATGTTATATACAGTATTATTGTACTACTATTACATCATGTATTACAACAAAAACATACATTACAAAACAAACATCACACTATGAGAAGTTTTTTTTCAACATATTTCTAAACATAATAGTTTTAATAACTCATCTCTAATAACTGATTTATTTCATCTTTGCCATGAAGACAGTACATAATATTACACTAGATGTTCATCAAGATATTTCTATACAGCTTAAATTGACATTTAAAGGCTTAACTATGGTAATTAGGTTAACTAGGCAGGTTAGGGTAATTAGGCAAGCTATTGTATAATGATGGTTTGTTCTGTAGACTATCGAAAAAAATATATAGCTTAAAGGGGCTAATAAATTTGACCTTAAAATAAATATTAAAAATAAAACAAATAAGACTTTCTCCATAAGAAAAAATATTATCAGACATACTGTGACAAATACCTTGCTCTGTTAAACATCTTTTGGAAAATATTTAAAGAAAGAAAAAAAAAACTCTAAGGGGGGCTAATAATTCTGACTACAACTGTATATGGTTACTACTGTATATGACAATGTAATATAATATAATATAATATAATATAATATAATATAATATTTTTTTAAAAATATTCCTGTGGAACCAAAAATATATATTTTTAAATGTTTTAGTTCAAATTAGTACTTTTCCTAAATAATACCTCTCACGGACTCATTGTTTGGAAAAAGTACAAATTTTATCTTACACTTAAAAAGGAAATAAAGTATTTACTATTAGTATTTAATATATTTTATTATCTGAAGACAAGAGGTTGAAATGTAGCTGGAGAACTGTAACCATGACCATGACCTGACCATGTGATTGAATCCAGATCAAAGACACTTAAACTGACCAATCAGTAAGAGTCTGCTACCCCCACTGTACAAAAGGTGTGAAAAGAAGCAGGTTACCAGCAACACCTGCGTTTTTTTTATTGCTTTTTGTTCTTTTCCCTCTTATGTTTGGAACTTTGAACTGAACTTTGAACTGAACTTTGAACACTTTGAACACTGAAATGGTCATTTCTTTTGATTTAAAAAAAAAAGTACCATTGACAATTGCGGTGAAATCTTTGATGCCACTGGTGGGGTAGACGGGGGCTGGGGCTGGGCCTCGGGTTGTCTCTGCTCCATCACCTCCTGAGCAGGTACAGTTGGGGCAGGTTGTTGCACCGTTTGTGCTGGAGCAGCAGAAGCAGTACTCTGCTTAAAAAAATCACAAAAATACATTTAACCATGTAGAAGGAAAGCCATTCTAGTAAATAACAATAAACACATTATTGATTCATAAATGTACCTTTTGAGTGTGAAAGCCACATGTACATTTCAGCACACCTCCAAGCAAGGTCCTCTGGCCACGAGACTGCAAAGGGCATTTCTCAATCTGAAAAAATGATGAAAAAAAATGTAATAAACAATTTTACACATTCTAAAAAACTTTTATAACTAAACAATAGTTTTAACTCAATGACTCCCTTAATAAAACAAACAACAGTAAATAATAAATTAATTAAGACTGTTTCTAGAATGTGTGTAAAAAAAATTCTAATATGTAATTTTACAGTTTGTATGTCCAAAAAAGAAAAGAATAAGAGGAACTGGACAGGAACATTTCAGGCCTTAAAACCACATGTTGTATACTGTACACTAATAATTCCTTCCCCCAGCTTTTCAAGTCTCTCAAATCTCAAAATACATGCAATTTAAAATACATTAATATCTAAAAACAATTATGACATGTTTTACATAGATACTGTACTTAACTGCTAACGTTATATCATGTAAAAGAAATACACACTGACCCTCTGATAAATGTCATGCCACTTTTTTTGTCTAGGAGCTGGCCTGTTGCCCTCATTTGATGGCCAAACTCCTGTGCTGGCAAACTTTTTCAGACGTGAAATCCAATCAGCGTCTGACATGGCTTTATGAGATTTTCCAGACATTTTTATCCTGTAAATTAAACGGTTTTAGATTAAAGTATCCAAATTTCAAATATAACACACTAAAATATTAATTCGTGCAATTATATAGTTTTTCTTACCTTTTTTGAGAAATCAATATCGAAAAAAATCCTGTATTTAAAACAATACGATGCTGTGCTCTGCCAAATGATGCTGTTCGCCGAAGATCACAGAAGGTCAATGAACTTTTTTGACCTCTGACCCGCCTCCAAAGGACCGCGTCATTCCTTCGTGTACCCCAAAAGACCGCGTCATTACTTCGTGTACCTTCGGCTTAGTTCGGAAAATTGATTGACACTTTTGACACGTGACTAACCTGTTCGACTGCACACCTAGCGGTGACACCTGGAACGGTTCTTTCCCCGGCTTCAACATTGTCTCGACTCTGATTGGTCAAATGTTGAAAATGTTGAGATTTCCGGTCCGCGATTGGCTGCAAATGTTAAGGCGCTGCTACGTGATTGGCTAAAATGTTAAAGCGAGTCGCTCGGATTGGCTCTCATCTTCAACATTTGTGAAATATTGACGGACTATCCTTCGGCAGCTGGCGTTCAGGCTCCAGTCTCTGCGGGGGCGTGGGTTCGAATCCCACCGCAGCCAGGCAGTCCTTTTAGGATGCTTGAGAGTGACTCCTCTGCCTGAGTAAAAAGACGTGCAAAGTCATACTGCATGCTGCATCCGGTCACATCCAAACTTGGGCTCCTTGGCCAAAGTTGAAGGTCCTCACTAGGAAGCTCGGCGTCCTCGCTTCTCTTCTGCTTTTGTAAAATTGGGCAGAAAAGGGCCGCCGACAACACACTCGATGGGGTAGCGTGGCCGAGGGGTCTAAGGCGCTGGATTTAGGCTCCAGTCTCTTTGGGGGCGTGGGTTTGAATCCCACCGCTGCCAGACGTGGCTTTAAAGAGGGCTAGACGGCTTGAGTTTGTGTGCGTGTGTTCTCTGTGAAAGCTGGAAATGTGAGAAAGCACTTAAACTGGCAGCGAGTCACTCTAATGTGTTCTTTGAAGCTCACGCAGACTTGTTGCTGTTACGGCAACACATGCCCAAGCTCACATTTGC
>CAIGQQ010000153.1:2370006-2406757 GCA_903798035.1 Danio albolineatus
GTGTGCTCAAATAGAGACGGAACTGTGGTTGACAGGAAGGTGGGAGTACTTCCTAACCTTCCAAATGGAATTGATTTCGCAGCTCTGTTGTGCTATGTGAAACAAGTCGGTGGGAAAATTGCTCAGGGAAAAAAAGCTGTGCAAGGTAGCGTGGCCGAGCAATCTAAGCTGCTGGATTATAGCTTTAGTTGTCGTACTTTATAACCGATTTTGAATATAGTAACAACGACATCGTGGGGTCTGCTGTGATGGAATCAACAACTTTCACTCCTTTGTGAAATAAGTACAGTGGCCGGGAAGTGGAAAACAACATTACAAAGTGTGAAACACTTTTACGAAGCTCGAGACAAATTTACATTTTGGAAAACATTTTTACCTATCATAAGACACAATTACATAGAAAAAACGATTTTACAAAGGACAAAACAAGTTTACATAAAAAAAATTAACAAAACGCAAAACACTTTTACAAGTCCCGAAAACAAATTTACAAAGACAGATTTCTTACGGAAAGGGAATGTACCAAGCATTGGAAGTGACGCGGCGAAGGGTGTTGTTGTTGTCGTCGCTGGTGGTGATACTTTTACAAATATATACTTTTGAGTGTGTAACAGAAGAGTATGCAAGCTTTGGGACATACTACTTCCTCTTAACAGATCGTGGTGTTGCTTAGCCCTGTCAATCATCCACATTTCTGCATCCACATTTCTCCTATTAAATTTCCTTCCTTATTGGAGAAGCAGCAGCAGGAAAGTCTCCCATTCACGGGTCTTTCATGCAGAGAAATCTCCTCAGGTGTTTGGATTACTCTGCATTCTGACGTTAATGTCCAAACACGTCTTCATATAAGTTCAGTATTGTTGTTGCAGATAAAATATGACACAGACAACGCCATTTAAATATTCTCCATATTAATAACAGTCATACAAACATCTTTACCGAAGCCTCTCTCCCCGACGGTTGGTCTCGCGTGTTCATCATAATTGTAGTTTGTTTACAGTTTTCATCCGGTTTTGTAGTTCTAATCTAATTCACGTCCGACGTGCAATGCACTGTGGGCAATTTCAGCGGTTAGAGTATGGACGCTTCTGTACTAAAAACTTTCACCAGAAATAGTAAAATAGTAAAAAAAATAGTGGACGGAATCATCCAGTCGCCTCATTAGCATCAGCAGATGTGTCGTCTTATCTGGGCCATTTAAATCCAGTGTCCACGTGACCACACAGCTGACGGGGTAAGCAAACAGACAGCCACGTTATTAAACACACTTACATCAACACAGGTACACCCACACGCACAAACAGACACACAGAAAGGAATACACAGATCCCTGAACCGTGACACTCCCTGTGGTTGCGTGGGTTTCCTCCGGGTGCTCCGGTTTCCCCCACAAGTCCAAAGACATGTGGCACAGGTGAATTGGGTAAGCTAAATTGTCTGTAGTGTATGTGTGTGTATGGATATTTCCCAGAGATGGGTTGCGGCTGGAAGGGCATCCGCTGCGTAAAACAAATGCTGGATAAGTTGGCGGATCATTCCGCTGTGGCGACCCTGGATTAATAAAGGGACTAAGCCGACAAGAAAATGAATGAATGAATGATAATAAAGCCCTTTGCATAAAGTTTATACCCCAATGCCAACTTGGGTCAGTTGCTAAGGTTAAATACATTAAAATTATTTGCATTGTTGTAATTGTCATACTTGTAAAAATTGTGAACCTTTTTCCAGTATTTTAAATTATTTACAATAGGTGCTTGATCACACTTAAATTCAGAAGTAACACTTGTTTTTTTAAGGCAATCGATTTGCATGGTTTTAACAAGTAAATTGGATTACTTTCAGAAAGTAAACTCAGTAATTCCAAGAATTGAATTAAGAAAGCATCATCTTAGCACAACTTGCACAAATGAGTAGTTACGAATACTCGCAAAGTCTATTTACCTTAAAATAATTTAGTTGCTAAAACTAATCATGCAGAGTAGCCTAAGAGGAAACAAGACAAGTGCATCTGAAGTGAATGATTAAATATACTATACAAATTTGATTTAAGTTACTGGAACTCTCTAGTAAGTGTACAATAGTTGAAAGGCATGAAGGGAGTGAATTTTCCGATGAACGTCTACTCCAGGAGGGAATAACACATATTCTTTCTTATGTCACTATGATTATTAAAGAGCCCATATTATACATTGAAAAGGGTCAGATTCTGGTTTTGGGGGTCTCCAACAACAGGCTGATATGCATGCAGGGTCAAAAAAGACATTCATTGTCTAATAATATGCATTTGTTTTTTCGTCATTATCCCAGCAACTCTCATATGAATTGTTCAGCGATTCAGTTGTTCCCAAACTCCTCCTTAGTGCGATGCTAATCTGTGCTGATTGGACCGATGACCCAGTCTGTAGTGATTGGTCAACAGCGCTCAACGTGAGAGAATAGCTGTGTCCCAAATGACACACTATATACTATGCACATATGCACTATGTACTTATGCACTTACACACTCAACAGCATGGTATATGTATGTAGTGCTGTCCCAAATGGAACACTAACAGCTTTTTTACTAAGCCGTTTCCCTGATGATGCTTGACCGTTGCCAAATTAGTGAAACAAATGACCAAAATACCAAATAATACCTGTCATGAGTAAAACCGCATTCACCATCGGGAGGCGCTTTACCCACTCTCGTTGGAGAATTTTGCTTTCACAATCCAAAACAAAATAAAGTTATCCAACATGTGCGCCCGATAGCTCCGCCCCTTCCGCTACAAGCGCAAAGCCGTGGTCGTTGAGTGCGTGAAGTGTCCGTCATTACACACTTCATTTTACCGGTTAAATAAGTGCATCATTTGGGTAATTAAAGTGCATTTATTATTTTTAGAGTTTTTAGTGTGAGCGCACTACAGACACTATACTACAAAATGGTGTAGAATAGTGCATAAGTATGCGATTTGGGACACACCTACAGCCTACCACAGCTTATCAATATTGTAGTAGTCAGAGTGTATGCGTGAGCATACCTGCCAACACTCCCGTTTTTCCCAGAGGTAGCACGCATTTCAGACCAATCTAACAACACCCTAACGCCAACAATGGTATAGGATCTGATCGCAGCGCCCGAAAACACGCTTCACAGTAGTTAATAACATCACAGTACCTGGTTCTCAATAGTGTTATTCAGACATCTCACCCCGAACCTAACCTCCCCGATCTCCCAGCATATTGCTCTATTCTCAATCATAATTAAAAACAGTGACACACATTCAGTATTGATGCACACAGCGGCAAAAGCTGAACTATTATGAAACTTGACTGATGCGTGTGTGTAGGAACAGTTGATGGTGGCCATAGCAATGACAAACAGCAAAAGAACACGAGCTAACAAACGCATTTTAATCCGTTAACAAAACAATGCGTCACATTTTCAATGTGGCTTTAGTAATATGAGAATGTAAGGAGTTAACCAGATACACTGCAAGCAGTTACAAGTAACAAAACACAATTAAATACATAATTTGCAAGCTAGAGAAAACACACTTAGGCCCCAATTATACTAGTGCATTTTCGTTTTAAAACGCATAAGTTTTGCTACGGTTACGCCATCCGTCCAAACTACGCCGGAGATATCAAGCCGCGAAAACAGAGCGTTTTGGAAACGCTGGAGAGGCCATTTTCATTCTAAAACGCTGCTGCTCCATCTCAGTGTGGATGGAGAAAAACGGAGACATCTGAAAACGGAGGCATGGCTGCAGAGATTCGTTACTCGATTGGGGCATTTGGGTCATTGCGTAACCTTCCCTTATTCATCAAGCCCCTATCACATGACTATAATGCCACAGGAAGACGGCAGACCAGTCTTCAGTGTTGTCTATTTTAGGCGCCACTGTGCAGTTAAACTGCTTTTTTTACTACAACAGCTGCATATATTCGCAAGAGGCAAGCTACTGTTCGAGCACTCGCTAATCGCTCGCGTTTCAAGTGACGGAAGCCCTATTTAGAATGCCGAGCAAGACACGTGCTTCCTGTTTATACTTTAACGCACATGCCCAGAGTGCGCGAATGGTCACGTGATATACGTTTTTGCTGGAGTAGTGTGGAGGGAGATCTGTTGAGAGACGCTGGGTTAAACGCTAATGTGGACGGAGATCGTTTTCATGCTAAAACACTGTTTTAAAACTAAAACGCCCTAGTGTAAACGGGGCCTTAATCACATGGAGGAAATGAAGGAAGAAGGAGGGGTTGGATAGAGGGTGCAGGCATGATTCTCGGTGACAGGCCAGATCAACCGTCAGGCCACCGGGAAATGTCTCTGTGCTCCCTATGGCCAGTTCGCCCCTGCATACATCAATAGTCTTTTCTGATCCTTCCTTTAACAAATGGCTGACAAATCCCCCGTTGTTAGCGTATAGATTTCAAAAGCACTCCTCAGAGGGAACACAGCAAAAGGCTGGGGCTATAACGCTGAGACATTTTTGCAAAAATCAACCTCAACCACTGACTCTTCACAGTTTCATCTTTGGTTCATCCGCACACTTCCAGTAATATCCAGCTGAGCAAAGTGTCTTCGCGAGATGATTCAACATGTCTGCTACAGCGTTCTTTTTAGTGTTGCCAGATGTAGCTGACTGATTCCAGCCCCAAACCAAAAGGTTTTTACCAGCACGATCAAATTCAAAAAACGGCCAATCTGGCACCACTGGTTCTTTTGCCCGCTACTGTGTTTGTGGGCAGGGCCAGGGGTTTCAAATCTTCCAGGATTTGCACGTGCACAAATGGGCGGGGCTTAAGTTTTGTATTCACGTCATGCTGAAACGGCTAAAGACTCGTTATAACAATGATTCATTTGAAGCATGATGAGTCGACTCTATTATAGATGAATCAAAAGCTTTAAATACTGTGCACTTTCAGATTTAAGCCTTAGCTGGACATTTCACTTCACTTAAAGCTGTGTTACACACTACATGCAAGCTCATTTTTAAAAACACATAATGAGGGCTCTTTAATAAAGTAATTGTTTAAGAGCCTAGATTTTATGATGTCCTTAGTGGCATCCCACTTCAGAGTAAAACTATAATAATATGTGTGTGATTGCTTTTTCTTTATGCCAAGTGATTTGTTTCTTCAGGATCTACCCAGCCAGGTCAGAGGTCATGGAGACCTCTTAAGTATACCTGGAAAAGTTGGAAACAACCTGTACTGTCCTCAACATACTGTCCCTTAGTGATTGTTTTGACAGTTAGATAAACTCCCTTCCCTCACACGACTCTGAAGACAAGAAGCTTGTTTGCCAACAGGTTTAATGGTCTTGGGTATGGAGTGAAACTACAAAAAAAAAACAATAGGCTACATAAATAATATGTCTAGAAGTTAACAAAACTCCAGAAGCATAGCATTTGCATAAAATTACAGAGTGCTTTGTAGTAAAGAATATCTTTTCTTATGTAAATACAAAATACTGGAATATATAGCTAAAGGAGATTGTGGGTAATGTAGCTCTACCAATAAGCTAAGAAGTCACTCCTAAACTCAATGATTCACATAACATATGAGTATAATGAACACCTTATACAATAAAAAAAGTACTTACAAGCGATGCTGTTGCAAGGATTAAGGTTACAGAGAAAACATGACGATTACTGATCACCGTAGTCTTCGCCGTGTGCTTGCAGCACTTCCTGATTCAAGTGAACAGCAGGATCTAGCTTGCTATAACTTAAGGTCACCACTAGATGGAGCACTAACCATTTACAAAGTGAAACTAAATCACTACTTGTAAGAATTACCCATGTAATACACAATAATTATCTTGCCAAATTAAAGATTAAACATGAATTCTGCTCTCATCAACTATGTTCCAGCACACTCCCCGTCTGGCGTGTTAACATGCCACTATTCACAGATTATTTTAACTTAGTCCAGTTTCTCCGGTGTAAGAAGAATAGTTTTTGTGATAGGGCGTATGAACATCTTAGGTCCGTCCTTTTTAAAGACCTTGACTTCTACCTTGCGAACCTTGTTGTCCTTGCTCGGAAAAACTTGAGTGACAAGTCCCATTGGCCATTCGTTTCTTTTTTGTTGTTCATCCTTCAAAAGCACAATGCTTCCTAGTTCAAGATCAAGTTTACTGGATGGCCACTTTCTTCTTGGTTATAGAAGAGTTAAGTACTGCTTTTTCCATTTATCCCAAAAGGTTTGTGCCAAGTGCTGTACCTTTCGCCACTGTCTGGTATGAAGATTTTTACCCAGATCAACAGTCGGGGCAGGAGCAATTGTGACCTTTTGCGTTAAGAGTGCACTGGGTGTTAGTATGAATGGATCATTTGGGTCAGACGACACTGGAATGAGTGGCCTTGCATTTATTATTGCAGTGACTTCTGCCATAAGAGTGGAGAGCATCTCATGTGTTAATGCTGAAGGTCTGAGCTGTTGAAGCATAGCATCTAGTATCTTTCTAGCAAGGCCAATCATCCTCTCCCAGGACCCACCCATATGAGAAGCATGCGCTGGTTTAAAATGCCAGACACAGCTCTGATCCAAGAGGAACTTTTCTACAGAGATTTTGTCAATGTTAGAGAAGATGTTGAGCTCTCTGCAAGCTCCAACAAAATTTGTTCCTCTATCTGAGCGAATGAGTTTCACAGGTCCTCGGATAGCAAGAAAACGCCGCAAGGCATTAATGAAATTAGATGTATCTAAAGATTCTAGAAGCTCAATGTGTACAGCTCTCAAGCTTTGACAGGTAAATATTACTGCCCACCTTTTGCTTTGTGCATGACCACCTCTGGTTCGTCGCGCCACCACATCCCATGGGCCGAAAACATCTAGTCCCACATTTGTAAATGGAGGATCCATGGACACACGATCTGCTGGCAGATCAGACATCTTTTGAGTCTGTGGTGTTGCTCTGAGTTTTCGGCAAGTGACGCATTCGTGAATGACACTGCAAACTTTCCTTTTTCCACCCACTATCCAGTAGCCAGCAGCACGCACCGCACCCTCTGTATAGTGACGTCCCTGGTGTTGCACTCTCTCATGGTGATGTTTAATCAAAAGTGTTGCAATGTGATGTTTGCCAGGGATGATAAGGGGGTATTTTACATCACGCTCAATCTGTGCTTCTGTTGATCGAACTCAAACTCTTAACAGACCATCTACATCGATGAAGGGGTCTAAGACTTTGAGGGAGCTTTGCTTATAGTGCTCATTTCCATTTTCCAAGTTCTTGTACTCTTGAGCATACGTCTCCTGTTGCACGGATTTAATGATAATTCTTTCAGCACAAGACAGTTCCTCTACTGTAGGTGCATTAAGACAGTAATTCCAACCCTTGCAGCCTGAAGTCTGTGTTGCAGAACCTTTACGGAATTGCCGCACTATATGAAGAAGCCGTGCTGTGCCATGAATGCTGGATTTCCAGGTAGAGAACCTGGAAAAACGTTGTGCTCCAAGACTCTTATGCATCAATGCAGTACTCAGTGTGGAGACTTCAGGACGTAGCTCTGCATCGGAAGAAGGATTTACGAGCTCAAAATTGCTCTTTTCTTGTGTGCAAGGGTTGTTTAGCAGAAACTTTGGTCCACAAAGCCAATCAGTGTTTTGAAGATGAGCAGCATTGACATACCTTGTTGCAATGTCTGCTGGGTTTTCTGTTGTGCACACATACTTCCACTGACTTGGATGGGAAGACTTGCGAATCCGAAGAACTCTATTGCTGACATATACATAGAAACGTCGTGATTCGTTGTGTATATATCCTAGCACTACCTTACTATCAGTAAAGTAAGCAATATGATCCAATTGTATGTCAATTTCTGAAGTAATGAATCCTGCCAATTCCACTGCCAAAACTGCAGCACACAACTCAAGACGAGGAATTGTTTGTTCTGGGCTAAGTTTTGCTTTCCCCATGACAAAGCCGAGCTGACTGACTCCAAACGAATTTGTCACTCTAAGGTAAGCAACTGCAGCTATTGCTTTTGTTGAAGCATCAGAGAAGATAAACAACTCCCTTTGCGTGGCTGTAGAAGGTGATATATTCGTGTAGCATCTTGAAATGTTTAGATTTTTCAAATCAATCAGTGAATGTCGCCACATTTCCCACTTTTCCTCCATTTCCTTGGGAAGGGGCGCATCCCAGTTATCATTCTGATTGTTTAGCTCTCTCATGATTAATTTACCTTGAATTGTTACTGGGGAAACAAACCCAAGAGGATTGAAGATGCTATTGACAGTGGATAATACACCTCTGCGAGTAAAGGGTTTTGCTTGTGTGTCAGTTTTGAAAGTAAAAGTGTTCGTTTGCAGATTCCAGTTCAATCCCAGACTGCGCTGTGTCGGAAGCATGTCAGAACCAAGATCCAAGTCTTTGATTTCACTAGCATGATCTTGAGTTGGGAAGGCCTTTAGAACTTCTGTGCTTTTCGAGGCTAACTTATGAAGCCGTAGATTGGAACCAGCAAGAATTCTCTTTGTGTTTTTGAGCAGATCTATTGCTGCCTTTTCTGTCGGAAGTGACTTCAATCCGTCATCTACATAGAAGTCACGATTCACAAAGTTTCTCACATCAGGGTCACCATCCTTCACAGACTGTCTGAGACAATAGATTGCAACAGCAGGAGAAGGGCTGTTCCCAAATACATGGACGCGCATTCGGTACTCTACAATGTCCTCTGATGGGTCATTATTACGAAACCACAGAAATCTTAGGAAGTTACGGTCGTCCTCTCTCACTAAGAAACCGTAAAACATTTGTTCAATGTCAGCTGTTATAGCTATGGCTTCCTTGCGAAATCGTATGAGCACACCTACAAGGGTGTTGTTCATAACTGGCCCAGACAACAGAACATCATTCAATGAAACATCCCCATACCGTGCACTGGAATCAAAGACCACTCTTATGTTTCCTCTTTTTTTAGGGTGATACACTCCGAAGAGTGGTAAATACCAGCATTCCTCTCTCTCTAACAGCAGGGGAGCTTCTTCGGCATAATTTTTATCGAAGATTTTGTCCATGAATGTGAAAAAGTGCTGTTTCATTTGTGGGTTTCTCTCTAGATTACGTCTCAAGATCGACAACCTTTTCAAGGCTTGACATTTGTTGTTGGGCAGTCTGCACCTTGGAACTTTGAAAGGCAGCGGAGCTATCCAGCTGTTGTTTCCATCTCTCTCCAATCCTTGTTCCATAATATGGAGAAAGGTCAAGTCATTGATAGATGGGGCCACTTTATTGTCATCACAAGTAACCTTGAATACGTCCTTGCCCATCTGATCATGTTCGTGATTGCAGACAAGTTGTTCCATAGAACAAATTCCATTATCATTTTTCTGCTCATTACTTTTCCTCTCTTTTATACAAAAAACATTAGGACAGGGATCAAAGATAGAAGGGTGTTGTTCCTTTGTGTTAGTGAAGAAGGTACTCACAGCTGTAGACTTATGAATGCCATTTAGACAAACATTGCCAACTATCACCCATCCCAAGTCGAGTTTCTGTGCATAGGGAGCATCATCGGGACCATTTACTTGATTGCGCACTTTATGAACTCTGACGATGTCATGGCCCAGAAGCATCATGATGGGAACGTCTGGCTCCAATTCTGGTATGAATGACGCTATAGGCTTCAGATGAGGGTGATGGAGAGCAGCACTTGGTGTGGGAATTTCTGCCCTATTGTCAGGAATGTTGTTACATTCAAGCAAACTTGGTAGAGAGATGACTACTTTTCCATCCAGAGACTGCATTTGATACCCTGATGCTTTTCGGCTAATGATTTCTGTCACTCCAGAACAAGTTCTCAGGGTATAGGGAGTAGCTGGGGTATTTTCTTTGAAGGCATCAAAGAATTCAGAGCGAGCTAATGACCTGTTGCTTTGCTCATTGAGGATCACATAGACTTTCATTGCTTTTCCAGGTTGACCTTTGGGATACACTTTTGCCAAACTGATTTTTGAGCATGACTTGTTGCTATGGTCACCTTTGCAAACCTCTGTGCAATGAGTCTCCACTTCTTCTAGTGATGTAGAAACCTCCTCCCCACCATGCAGCGGTAAGGATACAGTTTCTTGAGCTTTGTGAACTGGACCAGGGTGCAGTGCAGAAATATGCTTCTCACTTCCACACTCAGAACATTTAGTTACAAATTTGCAGTTCTTAGCAATGTGTGTAGTAGCTATGCAACACTTGAAACAGATGCATTTTACTTTCAGAAAAGCATAACGTTCATCTAAAGGCTTCTCGCGGAAGGAACGACAATTCCTAAGTAAGTGAGGTCTTTTGTGAATGAGACAAAACTCATCTGGGGATGAGTCTCTCTGCATCCCCAGATTTCTTTTCATCTTTTTCTGTGTCTAAATGTACAGGGGTAGACACATTCATCTTATTAACTGAGACTTCTCTTGATTTGTTTAGCTTCCAGCTAGTTTTCTCTGTTTTGTAAGGGTCCATTTATTAGTCCGATGACGGAGCTAACAGTATGGGTGAAGGTAAATGCGTGTAAGCCTTTTAGCACATGTGAAAAGAAATATTTTTACTTATGAAAACATATTTTGATTCGCTTTCATCTCCGAATTTAATCTGACTCCAATTCATTATAATTTAGGTATTCATTCATCCAATTCAAGCCGATTACCTTATAGGTTATGATTTGGTCTAATTTAGATCGATTAACCTATAAATCCTTATTTTCAAGTAATGGTTCATTGCTTACCCGAAGTCGCTTAGAGTCAGTATGCTGGCCAGCTACATCTGCTCACGGACACATCCTCGCCGGTTCTGGTTCTTAGATAGAGGATATAACTGTAAACTAATTTCCTTTAAGTGATAATAGGCCGCCCCACGCTTGCTCATACATAAAGAAAGTTTGATTTAGCCACTAGATTATAACATACTAAGTCAGTAGATTCAGTCAGAAATCAGCAGGTCTTAAATGTTGTGCTAGAAGGCTTCATCCATTTAGCCCGACTGTATGACAAAATCCCGGTCGCAGGTCTGCGGAAACATCAGCCTAAGACAATCTACTAGATTCAAATGATTTCAGGAGATATTTAGTTAAACAAAAGTCTTTACATTTATTTGTCAGGCAAAGATTTTCCATTCCAATTCACATAATTATACACGATAAGCCAATTCAGATTGTACAGCAGATCTTAAGATTAATACCTGACCATGTAGAAAGACATTGCAACATACAAGCTCTGGGACAGAACCCAGAAACTTGTACGCTGCAACGGGGTCTTCTGGTTACAGAATCCCCCGACCTAAACAACACCGATACCTTATATACCCAACAGGGCGTCACAGTGACCCTTGCCTAGTGTATTTGATGTGTTAATCATCTCTGGAGGGGGGAGCATCTGGCAGAGATTTTATCAAAGTCAAAACTCAAATAACCAAATATAAGTTAAATATCACAGTGACATTAAGACCACTTTACCAATCACACAGAGACATTTAAAATGATACCAAACATGACAGGCTAACGTTTGTAAGTTTAGCAAATACACCACATATATCATTTCACCATAGAAACCTGAGTTCTGGTAATTTCTGAGTGACCTTTCAATACCCCTGGCCGTATCACTAGGGAGGGCCAAACGGTGTGAGGACAGATGGTGAGACAACAGCTTTCTCGTGATCCTTGGAGAAGATTAGAGAGTTTATGGTTTTACTGCCTGGTAGTTCTCGTGGTTTTCTCTCATGGAACTCCATAACAATTCTCAGGGTATTATTATTATGGAGAGATATATCCATCCTTACAGTTTTGTAAATTGAATCTGTTTGAGTAAAGAAGTTGAAACCTGGGTCATTCCTGATTCTTGCTTGCTGACTTATGAAGTCAACCAAGACCTCAAAAGGGGGAAAAGAGACATCATACCTCTCTTTGTAACCAGCTCCATGTGACAGCCACTTTTCTTGAAGATTGAATGGCAACTTTTGAATTATCGGATTGATGCCTTTTGCTGTGTCCAGATATGTTAAGCCTGCAAGGTATCCATCAGCCTTTGCTGCCTCTATTTCCATGAGAAGATCACTTAATTCATGAAGCTTTGAGTAATCTCTGCTTGAAATCCTTGGAAAACTTTCAATGCGTCTAAAAAGAGCTCTTTCGATTACCTCTGGTGCACCATAACATTCTTCCAGTCTAGTCCATATCATGTCAAGGCCTTTCAGTGGTTTCACTAACCATTTCTTTCCTAACCATTTGACTAACAAGTCCATTTCCTCACTGGCTGTCAAATCCAGGCCGCTTACTGCATTTTGGAAAGACTGTTGCCAAGCTCTGAAGCTTTCTGGTTGGTCATTGAACTGTATCAATCCAGTATTAACAAGTTCACGGCGAGCAAAATATCTGACAAAGTCTGAAATGTCTGTTTTGTCCTTTACATTCTGAGGCATTTGACTTGTCGTTGAGACAGGGGGTATGTGGCTTTGTGTGAAATGTGCCCTCCGTCTGCGTACTCCGCTATTTGTTGGGTCATCATAGAGATGATACCTGCTTGGTGTAAACTGTGATGGTTGAACAGAATCTCTCCTTAATTGCATGTGATAGAATTCAGCATCGTCTGAGCAACTCTCTGTATTGAGACGTGTATCTTGAACAGAATTTGTAACTAGTAATTCTGTGTGAGGCTTTACTGTCTCTGCTGAAGGGAGTGGTTCTGGTTTTGACGCAGATTCTGTAGCTGCATGTAGATTTATCTGTTCAATGTATTCACTTGTTCGCTGCATAACATCAGCAGGAGTGGTTTCCAGTTGCGGCTCATGTTTACCATGAACACTGGTGTTAGCTGCTGCTTCTAAAACTTCTGCTTCAGCTACGGCTGCAGCAGTTTCTCTCTCTAAAGCCATTTTATCAATTTTTGCCTCCAGCTTGGCTTTCTCCACCTTTATTTTTTCTTCTTCATCAGCAAACTTCAAACGTGCTTGGGCTGCTTCCGCTTTTGCTCTAGCCATAGCAGCTGCAGCGCTTGTAGAAGAGCTGCTCGATCTTGAACAAGATGCATAAGATCTGGTTTTATATGAGTGTGTAGACTCCATTGTGCACTCGATTCAATTTACTTGAGTCTTCATAACTGCTGCTGTACTCTTTTCTTGTTACTCTTTTCACTGTACTGTCCTCAACATACTTAGTGATTGTTTTGACAGTTAGATAAACTCCCTTCCCTCACACGACTCTGAAGACAAGAAGCTTGTTTGCCAACAGGTTTAATGGTCTTGGGTATGGAGTGAAACTACAAAAAAAACAATAGGCTACATAAATAATATGTCCAGAAGTTAACAAAACTCCAGAAGCATAGCATTTGCATAAAATTACAGAGTGCTTTGTAGTAAAGAATATCTTTTTTTATGTAAATACAAAATACTGGAATATATAGCTAAAGGAGATTGTGGGTAATGTATTAGCTCTACCAATAAGCTAAGAAGTCACTCTTAAACTCAATGATTCACATAACATACGAGTATAATGAACACCTTATACAATAAAAAAAGTACTTACAAGCGATGCTGTTGCAAGGATTAAGGTTACAGAGAAAACATGACGATTATGGCCCGTTTCCACTGAGTGGTACAGTACGGTACGGTACGGGTCGGTACGAGTCACCTTTATCAGGCTTGCGTTTCCACTGCAAAAGGGTACTCTTTTGGTGGGCGTGGTGTATGACAGAAAGTTTGTCGACGTCATTTTCGCTCGAGGAAATGTTTACAGTAAAGCTTTATGGGTCGTTCAGAAATCATACGAGAAGCACTTCTCACAAAACAGATGCTTTATTATACACATAAACACTGGTGTATAAATGTTCATTACTGACTGAACATGATCTGATTATAACTGCAGATCAATGATGCGAAATAGCCTACGGTCCGCGATTATATCAAATAAATAAATAAATGCAGCATATATGAACACACAGCCCCACACAGTCTCCGATGTTACCAAATTACAGAAAAACTACACACAGCAGACATGTATGCCTTATTTAGGTTCAAAAACAATACAAAATAGAGCCCCGTCTGTGCAAACCTCTCATCTGTGTCTTTAATCTTCACCAGTACATGTAGCCTCTCCGCCATTATTCTCTCGTTAGAGAGTAACTCCGTCATTCCCAGTTTATAATAGTCCAGGTTAAGATTTTTGTTATTTCAAACATTGACGCGCACGTGATCGCAAGCGACAAAGCGAAAGCACTCGCCCTTGCGCTTATGGGCTCGTAACCCATAAGGATCTGCTCTTCTCTCAGCTCTGTGGCCGTTCAAGACGACGACAATGTTTGTTTAAGCTCGGGTCGACCATGGCTCGTTATTATATGCTGATATTATTTCGGACCATTGTCTCTCGGCTGTGTATTAAACATGGCGGGTCCTTTGTTTTCATTCTGCTTGTTGCGTGAGCAAATGACGTATATCTGTAAGCCAATGGCGTTCAGCTGCGCGTCTAGCTCCGCCTTTTCGTCACCCTTTGGTACGCTTGGGACCCATTGCAAAGGGTGACTAAAAAGTGGTACGGTACGGTTCGGTTCGGTACGCTTTTAGACAGTGGAAACGGCCTTAAAAGCGTACCGAACTGTACCGTACCGTACCGTACCACTCAGTGGAAACGGGCCATTACTGATCACCGTAGTCATCGCCGTGTGCTTGCAGCACTTCACTTCCTGATTCAAGTGAACAGCAGGATCTAGCTTGCTATAACTTAAGGTCACCACTAGATGGAGCACTAACCATTTACAAAGTGAAACTAAATCACTACTTGTAAGAATTACCCATGTAATACACAATAATTATCTTGCCAAATTAAAGATTAAACATGAATTCTGCTTTCATCAAATATGTTCCAGCACACAACCATTTCCTGAGTTATTTGACATTTTATGTGTTAAATCTTTTAAAGTTAATTCCTTTGTATGTAGGCTGCCAGTTTGGATGTAGATTGTACTAGTTTTTAACCAGTTTTGATAAAGCTGGCTGAGAGTACACTCAGCCTTGAGTAAAAACAGATTGTATGTTGTGTGTGTGTGTGTGTGTGTGTGTGTGTGTGTGTTCTATTGCTTTGTAAATCATTTTTACAGGTCTGGGGTCAGCTCTAAACAGCCTAGTGGCTGTCTGACGTTTGTATGCTTGAGATATTGAGATATCGTTCAGAATTGTATGCACACACACATGGGAATTTTCTTAATCTATCTGTGTTTTAACCAATCAGATTAACCAATGCAGTTAATGATCTTATGTAAGAGTATAATTGTCGTTGTTTTGAGAATGTAAGCAGAGCGGCCTACGAACTCTGTGAGAGAGTTGAAGCTGGCTTCTGCTGATGAGACTGCAAGCTGTCTTCAGTAAACCTTTATTTAATTGAATCTCTGGCTCTTCTTCATCTGACAGACTGGTCATTTTTGCTGCCTATCTTGACCCATTGCACCTCTTATGGATTATTCAGTGCACTACCTTGTGCATGCTCCTGTTCAACCCGGCCTGTTTTACCATAATAGTCATGGACTCTAACAATCTAAGCGCAAAGTCTAAAACAGATGGGGCAAGAGCACTCTGTCTGCTTACAATTTTGCTATTTTAGGCATGAAAAAAGAAAAAGGTCTGTGTGCAAGCTCATGGTCTAAAAGGGTTGTCCTTATTCTCTTAATGAATTATGGGTGTGTTTCGAGCATAACATGCATTAAACCAATCAGAGTCTCATCTCCCATTCCATTTAAGAGTCAATTGCGTCACACCATGGCACATTTGCTATTTACATGGCAGATTTTGTAAGTGGAAAAAATAAAGGCTTCACTTGCAAGAAAACAACTTAAGACCATCTACGAGATGAGCCTCTTTCATTCAACCTCTTACTTCTGACCTTAGATTAAGGAAACAGTGGTGGACACACTCCACTGAAGACATTCATTACATTGACATCATAATTTTGTTTGTTAAGCACAAAGGTGTGCTTCAAAACTACTTCTAATTTCAGTTTCCAGTAAACAAATAAATGAACAATAATAACGAAGTATGGTAAATAAAACCAAGTTATATCCAACACACTTTTCATTCATTTGGTGATGCTTACATCTCCAAAACCCGAACAAAAATGATTTAATTTTTTTTTATATATATGCATATAATAAATTTTACTGCTAATAATAACAATACAAAATGCAAATCATCATAAAAAACTGACCACAGGATAGCCAGATTCTAAAGCCCTAAAAGGGGTCAAGAAGGCATGGGAGGAGGTAGCTGTTTTTGTTTATGTAGAAAATAATTGTTTTTTTTTAACATTGTAATTTTTATATTGTTTTCATATGTAAAAATATTTCTGTATTTTTGTACATTTCTGTGTGTATTAGGAAATGTATGGGCTCTATTTTGATGATCTAGGCGCAAAGTCTAAAGCACAGGGCATAAAGTCATTAAGGGCGTGTCCGAATCCACTTTTGCTAAACTCCCATTGCTTTTAAGAGTCGGGTAAGTCGCTCTTTGGCGCATTTGCTATATACATGGCGGAATTTCTAAGTGTAAAACTGAACGCTTCACTAGTGAGAAAACAGTTAAACAGAGCATCTGCAGTGAGAGGATAAAGAACGAGCCTCCTCCATTCGGCCTTTACTTTCACTTTCTCTCTTTCTCTTTCGTGGATAAGGGAAAGGTGTTGTGCACACAGACATCCATTAAACTACATATTTAATTTAGTTTGTTAAGGACAAAGATTTGTTTCAAAACTATTCCAAAATCCAGTTCTATTTTGCAGCAAACAAATAAATGAACATTAATAAAGAAGTGCGGTCAAAAAACTTATACCCAAAAAGTTATACCCAAACACACATGCTATGCCCCATATGGTCCAAAACCTCACAGGTGGACAAATCTAAGCTTGTTTTTAATTAAAAAATATAAATATTCATTCATTCATTTTCTTTTTGGCTTAGTTCCTTTTTTTAATCTGGGGGCGCCACAGCAGAATGAACTTTATCAGCACATGTTTTACACAGCGGAAGCCCTTCCAGCTGCAACCCATCTCTGTGAAACATCCATACACACTCATTCACACACATACACTACGGACAATTTAGCCTACCCAATTCACCTATACCACGTCTTTGGACTTGTGGGGGAAACCAGAGCACCCGGAGGAAATCAACGCAACTACAGGGAGGGCATGCAAACTCCACACAGAAACACCAACTGACCTAGCCAAGGCTCGAACCAGTGATCTTCTTGCTGTGAGGTGATCGTGCTACCTACTACGCCACCATGGTGCCTCAAATATAAATATGCATATAATAAATAACGGAGTGGCTATTTGCACTAAGTGTAAATAGCCCGCCTTGTTGGCGAAGGCTATTTACACTAACTCCGCCCACGGTAGGTTTAACCAAGGTCAAAGCTGTCGCGACGTGCCCTGACGTGCCTCAATCGGGGTCAAATGCTGGTCAAATTAAGGCGCGGAGATTTGAATTTTGCTCGAGCGGAATCATGGGATCGATCAGACGTTGGATGCGGTGAAGCGAATCGGAGCGGAGGAACGCTTTAACCTGCTAATGTCTTGGTAAGTTCTGTTTTTAACTTTATTGCATTTTTTAAAGTTCTATTATATGTTTTTAACGGCCATGGATGTTACAAGTAGTATTATGTGTTTAGTTGGTTATTTCCACATCATGCAGAATGGTGTCTTGTTGTGTAACATTATGCTAATAATAGGGATGATAAGAATCATGATTTGCATCACTGAATTGGCATATCGCTGCGATATACCATCGAAAAAGCTATTTATGTAACACAATGTGTTCTACCTGTATTACTTACAAACACACAATATTGTATGTAACGTAAAATTGATTTCTCAAGTGCATTTTTCTAATCTCCACTGCTGCCGTGCTTCCTATTCTAACTTTTGGGCATGTGACCATGTGTGTGCTGCATCCTTATTACTTTTTGCTTTGCTTTCCTGGTTAAAAACAGCATATGCTGGTGATGTAGATGCAGGTTTGCTCGTTTTGAGAACAGCATAAAAACATGCCTTACCAGCACATGCTGTTTTTCAAATTTTATTTTTATTTGTTTATTTATTTTTACACGCACTTCAATCAATGTGCATAATTTCTGCTTGAGGTTGAAGTTTTGAGATTCACATATTTAGTGAGTGTCTCTAAATTTCAGCATTTGTACACATTTAAAACAGGAACAGTATGAGATTTCATAAAACCAAGTTTAAAGTGATCATATTAGTGTCAGGTATAACTTGCATCTTTTTATATTTTGTATATTTAAGGAAAAAACTAAACTAAAATGATATTTTCACTACCAATGGTAGTAACTGGTGTTGATGTTTAATTGTTTTTCAGGAAATTAAGAATATACTGGGCGCCACGGTGGCCTAGTGGGTAGCACGATCGCCTCACAGCAAGAAGGTCGCTGGTTCGAGCCTCGGCTGGGTCAGTTGGCATTTCTGTGTGGAGTTTGCATGTTCTCCCCGTGGTTGCGTAGGTTTTCTCCGGGTGCTCCGGTTTCCCCCACAGTCCAAAGATATGCGGTACAGGTGAATTGGGTGAGCTAAATTGTCCATGGTGTGTGTTTGTGAGTGTGTATGGATGTTTCCTAGAGATGGGTTGCAGCTGGAAGGGCATCCGCTGCATAAAACAAATGCTGGATAAGTTGGCGGTTCATTCTGTTGTGGCGACCCCGGATTAATAAAGGGACTAAGCCGAAAAGAAAATGAATGAATGAATAAATGAAGAATATACTGTTAAGTATCAGTGTACTGTTAGTTCCAGTTTACCTTTGAATGAATGGAATACTTGGGAAAATTTACAACTGAAAATATTAACATTGCATATTGTGATTTTAGGTCTATTAAATTATTGGACGTGTCCAAAAAATATTTTTTTTAATACCAAACTGATTTCTGAGTTTGAAAATTATTGTTTAAGTTATTTGTAATATGAGTAAACTTTTGTTTAATAATTAAAGTATATATTTTCAACCTTTTCACTTATTAATTCAGTTTATTTCCTCAATAATGAATTTATTTATTACTTTGATGCTGCTATGCATATATATTTATATTGCCTATTATTTGTAAATGTTCCAGTATGAGTAAAACAAATGTATATTAAAATCTTTTTATGTTACCTGGTAAGAAAGTCATCTATAAATGCATCATTAATTATTTACTGATCCATTAATATCTGAAGATAATGTCATACCGCCACCTACTGGGTGATTTTAATTTAATATCTGTACCACTTTTTATTCAATATTAAGTTAACAATTTCATAATCTTATACTGAATAAAAGTGTGTACTGATTGTACTGTAATAACTATTGACCTTGTTTCTTTTTGTTTAGGTTATTCATGCTTATCTGCACATCTTGGCCTCAAAATCAGAGACTAAAGTGGTTGTCTTTCAGTGTTTCCTTGTGCAATTTTGGAGGAAAAGAGACTATATAACATGGATATATGATAAGGTATATATTTTATTGTTTTTTTTCTCTTTTCCATCTATAATCACTTTGAATATACAAATCTTTTTAAAATAACTTTATTTCACAGGTGTAATTTCAGGATTTCCAATGGGCTTTGCTACCAGTATGCAGGTTCAGTCACCGGTTCTAAGTTGCTTTCAACATTCCAGAGCACAAAGTCTTTCTACATAATTCACCCAAAAGTACAGCAAAGCAACATGGATTCCTGTACCATTGGTGGTATGTATTATATGCTATACTGTGTTCAAGATTTTGTAGTGTATATTGGTTCGGCATCTGGGTTTTCAATCAGGCTTAAGCTCCTTTCTTGCTTTATTTGTTGTCCGACGTGAACACGACATGCGACATGTATGCAGTACATTAGTTTTCTTTTTTAATTATTTATGCAAAATAAATGTACAGTTTGTATATTTTTTTGAGGTAAGTGTGTGTGTGTGAGTGATTCTTAATTATTGTCCTTTTACTGTAGTGCTGTACAGGGACTCTTTTTCTTTCTAACAGCAATTTCACAATGACATGAGCTTGTTTTTAAATAGAAATTAAATAGAAAGGGCTGGACATCGAGTTCAATGTATGCATGCTACAAACTGCTGGGTCAAGTTGTGGTGTTTTTCTGCTAATGGTTAGTTGCCAAATAATTGATGATAGCATGCAGAATTAAACTTTTTATTATTTTTTTATTTTGTCATTGTTTTTTTTTAGGGCAACACAGTGGCACAGTGGGTAGCACATTCGCGTCACAGCAAGAAGGTTGCTTGTTCGAGCCTCGGCTGGGTCAGTTGGCATTTCTGTGTGGAGTTTGCATGTTCTCCTCGTGTTGGCGTGGGTTCCCTCCAGGTGCTCCGGTTTCCCCCACAGTCCAAAGATATGCGCTATAGTTGAATTGGGTAAGCTAAATTGGCTGTAGTGTATGTGAGTGTGTGCGCAAGAGTGTGGCTGTGGCTGGAAGGACATCCGCTGTGTAAAACGTGCTGGATAAGTTGGCGGTTCATTCCGCTGTGGCGACCTCTGATTAATAAAGGGACTAACCCCGAAAAGAGAATGAATGAATATTTTACTTTAAAATTAAATCCAAGGTGTGGAGCTGTTTTGGCTCATTTCAGATTAAATGAACAGTTCATCCAACAATGCAAATGTGCTGTTATTTACTCCTCCTCAGGCCACAACCTGTAGGTTAACTTGTAATCCAGTGGGACAGTAAAACATATTTTTACCCATGGTTCTTGGGGATTCATATGATACAAATTGATGGTCAATATCTTTTGGAAAGTCAAAGCCAAATTACCTACACCTCGGATGGTCTGAGAGTGAGTAAAGTAATTAATTAACTAGGTAACTGCGTTTTTAAAATTGTTTTCACATAAACATAAAGCGTCACTTGCCACTATACTTCAGGTGTTCTGTAGACATTTCTAGTGTTAGTCTAGTTGTAATGGTACTTTACACTGCATGTCTAGACATCTCTTTAGAAAATGTGATCACAGATAATATACAGGTGCATCTCAATATATTTGAATGACATCAAGAAGATGATTACTTTCAGTAATTTAATTTAAAAAAGTGAAACTCATTTATTATAAAGATTCATTGCACACAGACTGATTTATTTCAAGTGTTTATTTCTTTTCATTTTGATCATTGTGGCTTACAGCTAATGAAAACTCAAATCAGTCTCTCAGAACATTTGAATATTACTTAAGACCAATAAAAAAGGATTTGTATCACAAATGTTGGACTACTGAAATGTATGAACAAGTACAGCAATCAGTTCTTGTTTTTATGATTTATTTCAGTAATGTGACATGACATGGAGGAAGTCGGTTTATGGCACTGCTGAGCTCTTATGAATCCCAGGTTGCTCTAAGAACCTTCAGCTCTTCTGTGTTGTTGGGTCTGGTGTCACATCTTTCTGTTCACTATAGATTATATGAGTCTTAGGTCAGGTGAGTTTGCTGGCCAATCAAATACAGGCATAGCATGGTCCTTAAATCAGATATTAGTACTTTTTTCAGTGTGGACAGGTGTCCAAGTCCTGCTGGAAAATTCAAACCTTTATAGAGATGCTATTTTGATTTTCCAGCAGGACTTGGCACCTGTCCACACTGCAAAAAGTATGTGTTTTAAGGCCCATGGTGTCCCTGTATGTGATTGGCCAGCAATCTCCCCCGATCAAAAACTCTTATGAAAGAAACTGTTGTGCATCGTGAAGAGAAGGATATGAGACAGCAAATTAAACAACACAGAAGAGCTGAAGGCCACTATTAGCGAAACCTGGGCTTCATCAGCAGTGCCACCAACTGTCACATTGCTGGAGTAATTCCTGCAAAATAGTCCTGAACAAGTATTGAGTGCTGTACATATTCATAGTGCAAGATTTCTATGTTAAATCCTTTTCTTTTAATGATCTTAAGTAATATTAGTTTTCTGAGATTTCATTAGCTGTAAGCCACAATCATCAAAATATAAAGAAGTAACCAAATACATCAGTCTATGTGTAATGAATCTATTTATGAGTTTCCTTTCTTTAATTGAATAACTGAAATTACAACCTTTTTTGATGACATTGTCATTCATTGAGATGCACCTGTAAATTGATAAGAACTTTATTATATACTTTATATTATACAACTTGATATTATATTTTGACCATTTTCTTGTTAAAGTAATGTTCCACTTTTGCTGTTGTACAATCTTTTGTAGTACTAGTGTACAAACATTTTTCAACTTATCACATCATTAGGCAAACCTTCATCTTGTCATCAAAGATCACTGTTGCTTGTGTTGTTGGAAATTCCTAGCTCTCCACTGAAACAGGAGCAGCAACATGTTACAATGTTGTTGGTAGTTTTAATGCAACATAATATGCAGAGACAACTAATTAACAAATGAATCCATTGTTTTTCCCAGAATGCAGAGCGCTTGTAGCAGAACAAAATAAATGAATTCACCAGAAAGACATAGATGTGTTAAAATACATTAAACACAAACTTACTAAAAGATTGCAAAGTGCATGAGTGAGTTTTTCATGTTAATGTTGTTTTAACCTAATTTGTAGAGAGAGCTACAGTACAAGTAAGCCATTCATATATTTATTATTGTTTTTGTTTGTTTTTGGTTGTTTTCCAGAATGGAGAGGCCTTGCAGCAGACGATGATGCTTTTCATGACAAGAATGACAAAAAAAAAAATTGTGTTTATTTTAAAATGTGTCATGTTTGTTTCTATAATTTATAATGCTTAATCTATACATTTTAGAACAAATCATATAATCCTAACATTGTTATATCTATAGATGTCTTCAATGATTGAAAATTATCCTACAGTAATTGATTCTGCACTTTTTTCACTGATTAGTATATTTTGTTTGTTCATAGATGCAGTGCAACATTTAGGTGTACCTTCTTTCAGCACTTAGTGCAAATATATCCCTTTTATTAATACAGTATAAATATTAAACATTTAACTTCTGCTAACATTTTGTTTAAAAGGCATATACTGCTAATACTTATGTAAATAGCATCTACCATCTATTAACACTTAAGTGTACTGTAAACAGCATTTACTGTTTATTAGTGTAAATACCATCTTTTAACTGTAATTGACAACCAATTATTAAAATTGTGTACACTAAGACTTGCTAAATAAACTATGCTTAATTTTTTAGTGTAAATAGCATCATACTTTTAGTAACACAGCAATAGTGTCTACCTTCTATAAACACAAAGTGTAAATGGCATATACATTCTATAAGCACTGAGTGCAAATAGCATCTACCATACCATTTGTTGCTATATTGTGTAAATAGCATCTGATGCTATTTGAACTCAGTGTAAATTGCATCTCTTGCTATTTGCATTTAGTGTAAATAGCACCTGTTATTTGCATTTAGTGTAAATAGCATCTCTTGTTATTTGCATTTAGTGTAAATAGCATCTCTTGTTATTTGCTTTTAGTGTAAATAGCATCTCTTGCTATTTGCACTTAGTGCAAATAGCCGCTGCCAATAAATAATACTGCTAATAATCATAATATTATACAAAAGCAAGTTGTCATGAATAAACTGAAAAAAGCCCCCCGAGATGAAGGCATTGAGGCAGTGGTTTTTATATTTATGTACAAAATAATAATTTTTGTAATATTTTAATTCTTTAATTATTTTTCATTTGTAAAGATATTTGCATATTGCTGTACATCCTGTGTGTATTAATCAATGTGCTCTGCACTGGACACCACCTTTTAAGAACAGAATGCCTATAGGCTCTCATATGAGCTCAAATGCATTTGCTACTTAAACAGGGTGGCGCAAAACTTCAAAATGACACCTGCATTGAGCTGAAACTAGCAAACAAACATTAGCGTCGCGCCTTGCGCCGCATTGTGCCGGGTGTATGATTGAGCCATTTATGTGTGTTTTGGACCCACATACTGTAGGTGGATAACTAATGCTCTCTTTTAATATTAAAAACTTTAGAGCGATTGACTTTAGAACAGCTTTTTGTTGGTCAATGGCACAGCCTATTTCAGTTGCCTCAAAGAAGCAACGAGCCAACAATGCACCTTAACACATGCCCTTTTCAGACCAGCAAGCCCACAAAGTGGCGCAAATACATTTGCTGTTTAAACAATGTGGCACAAAACATAAAATGACCTGCACCAGTCTGAAAATAGCCAAAAAACCCTTGTGCAGTGCCTGGCGCAAAACTGCATCGAGTGTATGATAGGATCCAATGTCGCCTACACAACAGAAAACTTAGTACTCAACAAGGCCCATGCACAAAGGGGCTTGAGGACACTTTTAACACAATGCAGCACTTACCCTTGTAAGGATAAATATATCTCTCCATAATAATAATTCCCTGGGAATTGTTAACTACCAGGCAGTAAAGCCATAAACTCTCTAATCTTCTCCAAGGATCACGAGAAAGCTGTTGTCTCACCATCTGTCCTCACACCTTCGGCCCTCCCTAGTGATACGGCCAGGGGCATTGAAAGGTCACTCAGAAATAACCAGAATTCAGGTTTCTATGGTGCAATGATATATGTGGTGTATTTGCTAAACTTACAAACGTTAGCCTGTCATGTTTGGTATCATTTTAAATGTCTCTGTGTGATTGGTAAAGTGGTCTTAATGTCGCTGCGATATTTCACTTATATTTGATTATTTGGGTTTTGACTTTGATGGAATCTCTGCCAGATGCTCCCGATGTTGTTTAGGCCAGTGGGATTTTCAGTAACCGGAAGACCCCGTTGTAGTGTATGAGTTCTGAAGCTCTGAATCAGAACTCAGATACTACAACGTATTTTTACATAGTCAGGTATTCACTCTTAATTTATCTTGGAAGAATTGATGTTGTACAATTTGAATTGGCGAATCTTGTGCAATTATGTGAATTGGAATGGAAAATCTTTGCCTGACAAATAAATGTAAAGACTTTTGTTTAACTAAATATCTCCTGAAATCATTTGAATCTAGTAGATTGTCTTAGGCTGGAGTTTCCGCAGACCTAGACCGGGATTTTGTCATACAGACAGGAAAATGGATGGAGCATTTGGAGCCCAACATTTAAGACCTGCTGATTTCTGACTGAATCTACTGACTTAGTATGTTATAATCTAGTGGCTAAATCAAACTTTCTTTATGTATGAGCAAGCATGGGGCGGCCTATTATTACCTAAAGGAAATTAGTTTACAGTTATATCCTCTATCTAAGAACCAGAACCGGCGAGGATGTGTCCGTGAGCAGATGTAGCTGGCCAGCATACTGACTCTAAGCGACTTCGGGTAAGCAATGAACCATTACTTGAAAATAAGGATTTATTAGGTTAATCGATCTAAATTAGACCAAATCATAACCTATAAGGTAATCGGCTTGAATTGGATGAATGAATACCTAAATTATAATAAATTGGAGTCAGATAAAATTCGGAGATGAAAGCGAATCAAAATATGTTTTCATAAATAAAAATATTTCTTTTCACATGTGCTAAAAGGCTTACACGCATTTACCTTCACCCATACTGTTATCGGACTAATAAATGGACCCTTACACCCTTGTTCTTTTTCTTACAGATGGGTTTGACTGAAAATGTTTCTTTTATTAAATAGAGAATTTTTAATACTTTTCAATGCTATGAGTATTATTCTTTCATTCATTTTCTTTTTGGCTTAGTCCCTTCATTAATCTGGGGTCACCACCACAGAATGAATCACCAACTTATCCAGCATATGCTTTACACAGCAGATACCCTTCTAGCTGCTACCCATCATAAATTCACCTATAGCACATGTTTTGTGGACTTGTGGGGGAAACTGGAGCAGCCAGCCAAGGCTCGAACCAGTGACCTTCTTGCTGTTAGGTGATCGTGCTACCTACTGTGCCACCGTGATGTCCTATTAGAAGTGGTATTTTATTAATATTTAATTTAATCTAATTTAATTTAATTTAATTTAATTTATACATTGTGTGTATTAATACAAGAGTTCTGATCACAACAGGGACATGAATCAATACTGCATGGTATTCTAAACAAAAGGATAAACATTTACCATTCAACATGATGAGAATAATATAAAGAAATGCAATATTTGTAATGCAATGCAATAACTGTACAAAGATTTGCATGCACCTTTTTTTCTGAGAAGGCATTTCCATTAAACGCTTTACTACTAACTTATTACTTAAGTTAACTGTATGTAATTAAATAACTGTATGTAATTTTTTTCTAGTTTCTAAACCAAAACATTTTTAAAACATGGCATCTCAGTAAACTTTAGGAACCTGAACCTCACCCTGTCTTACTGTATGACTTCTTTGTTTGGCTTTCTGGAAGCATCATGGGAAAATGCTGCCCTTCTACTGAAAGGGCAACAGGAAAAAACGTCTTTATTTCTGTATTGAATGTAGTGCTTGTAGAGTAGAAGTATGCTTGGCAGTGAACTATGCATTTCCCACCCAAACATTTCCATCAAGTCTTATTGTATTTGCAACACTTCATATAGGAACCTAGTGTGCATGAATTCAAGCATACAACTTACAGTGGTAAATAGTTACAGTATATATAGTTATAAATAGTTATATAAGTAGTTAAGTAGTTAAGTATGCACTGGTGGGAGGCATGCATTGGCATGAGGCAGCAGACCGAGTGCCTTAGTGTCCCACCAGTGACGATGTAGAACCACATCGCACTGCTACTCGTGTGATATTGTGTTTATGCAACAGTTCGATGGCAAAATTGTGTATATGAAAAGAAAATCAAACATGGAGAGTCTCAAAAGAAGGTCACTGGTTTGAGCCTCGGCTGCGTCAGTTGGCATTTCTGTGTGGAGTTTGCATTTTCCCCCCGTGTTTGTGTGGGTTTCCTCCGGGTGCTCCGGTTTCACCCACAAGTCCAAAGACATGTGGTATAGGTAAATTGGGTAAGCTAAATTGTCCATAGTGTATGTGTGTAAATGAGTGTATACGGAGTGTGTATGGTGCAAATATGGTGTATGGCAACCCAGTGATGGGTTGTAGATGGAAGGGCATCTGCTGCGTAAAACAAATGCCGGATAAGTTGGCGGTTCATTCCGCTGTGGCGACCCCGGATTAATAAAGGGACTAAGCCGAAAAGAAAATGAATGAATGAATACATTAATAGCATATGTTGAAGTTTGGCAACATTTTTAAGATGAAAAAATGCAGTTTTACAGATGCTTGAAATCTGGCTTTTAAATGACAGGCTGCTATTTTTGACTGAAGATGAGGACTGAACTAAAAATCCATCAAGGGTTAGACAGTGTTTTAGATTTTTGCATGTGAGGTTTTGGGACCAATAAGCAAGACCTTAGTTTTATCTGAATTTAGTAATAAGAAGTTATTAATCATCCATTTTTTAATATCAGTTATACAATCTGTTAATTTAGTAAATTCAAACAAATCATCAGGTTGAGAGGAGATATAAAGTTGTGTATCATCAGCATAACAGTGGAAGCTAACTACATGTTTTCTAATGATATCACCTAGCGGTAGCAAATATAGTGTGAGAAGTAAGGGACCAAGAACTGAGCCTTGTGGTACCCCACAGTGTACTTTTGATCTGTATGATGTCTTTTCATTAACTGATACAAATTGATAACGTTCAGATAGGTAAGACCTGAACCAGGCCAGTGCAGTTCCTGTAATAACAACATAATTTTCAAGCCTATCAAGGAAAATATTATGATCGATTGTATCAAATGCAGCACCGAGGTCCAATAGCACTAAGAGAGAAATGCAACCACGGTCGGGCGACAGAAGGAGGTCATTTGTAACTCTTAGGAGTGTGATTTCTGTGCTATAAAATGCTCTAAATGCAGATTAAAATTTTTCATAAATATTGTTTCTTTGTAGGAAGGAACAGAGTTGAGCAGATATGTTTTTTATAGTATCTTTGATAGAAAAGGCAAGTTTGAAATCGGTCTATAATTTGCTAGTTCTTTGGGATCAAGCTGTGGTTTTTTAATAAGAGGCTTAATGACAGCTAGTTTAAAAGTTTTAGGAACGTATCCTAGGAGTAGGGATAAATTAAACATGTTAAGAATAGATTCAGAAACTTCTGAAAACAATTGTTTTAATAATTTGGTCGGTATGGGATCTAGCATAGACGTTGTTGATTTGGACGAATTTATCAGTTTAGATAATTCTTTCTCACCTACTGTTGAAGTTTATCCATTAACGCTCTACAGTGCTGTAATTGGGATGATGCTGTAGGAGGCAGATTTTATCTCTGATATCATCAATCTTGCAAGTGAAAAAGTTTATAAAGTCATTACTGCTATGTTGAGAAATGCATGTTGATGCTTTATTTTTAGTTAGATTAGCTACTGTGGTAAACAGGACCTTAGGATTGTGTTTATTTTCTTCTATTAAAGTTGAAAAATAAGCAGATCTGGCAGACGTTACAGCTTTTCTGAAGTTAAGCAAACTTTCTTTCCAGGCCAGACAAAAACCTCTAGTTTTGATTTCTTCCATCTACGTTCCATTTTCCGGGTTGCTTTCTTTAAGACATGCATGTGCTCATTGTGCCATGGCGTCACATTTTTTTCCCTAATCTTTTTGAAGTGTAACGGGGCAACTATATCTAACGAACTAGAAAGGTCAGAATCAATAGTTTTAGTTGCAGTGTCAAGCTCTTCTAGGCTGCCTGGAATGTTATGGAAAGTAGAAAGATCAGGAAGGTTACTAACAAAATCATCTTTAGTGCTAGCGGTGATCGTCCTACCATGTTTGTAAATAGAAGATGATTTTGTAGAGCTATTAATGCACAATAAACAGGAGATTAAATAGTGATCTGAAATGTCTTCACTCTGCTGCACAACTTCAACATTATCAGTATCGATACTATGTGATAATATCAGGTCTAAAGTAGGATTAATTCGATGGGTAGGCCCTGAGACATGCTGTTTCACTCCCACAGAGGCTAGTATGTCTAAGAAGGTCAGCGTTAAAGCATCTTTTTCATTATCTATATGAATATTAAAATCACCAACAATTATAACTTTATCTGTGGCCAGAACTATTTCAGATAAGAAATCAACAAATTATTTTGTAAAGTCGGTATGGTGCCCTGGAGGCCTATATACAGTTGCCAGTACAAATTTAGATTGAAATGTATTGTTTAAATTGCACACTGAAGTATACAACACTATTACTTCAAATGAAATATACTTGAAGTCAGATCGCTGAGTAACACTAAAAATATTACTGTATATTATACCCACACCTCCACTTTAGGACGCGGCCCGTGTCTATAATAATATCCTTCGGATGAAGACTCATTTAGGAGCATGTAATCATCTCGTTTTATCCAGGTTTCTGTTAGACAGAGTGCATCTAGCTTTAGATCAGTTATCAAATCATTAATAAAAAGAGTTTTAGATGACTTTGATCTATTGTTCAATAATGCAAGTTTTATCTTTTGATTAGCTTTATTTTTTATTTGTTGAACATCAATTAGATTGTTACCTTTAAATGGATTTGGGAGTTTTTTATATTTAGAGGCTCGGGGAACAGACACAATCTCTATGTTCTTATATCTAGGTGGCTCTATGTGCTGCAGAGTATTTGAGTTGGGTAAACTGTGGAGACTAGCAGACGGTTGGTTAAGCCTGTCTGCTCCCTGACCTGGGCCCCAGTTAGTCAAATGCCAGCACTAAGACTAAATGCCAGATTACTAGAGAGGAGAGCTGCTCCAACCCAAGTGGGATGAAGCCCATCTCTCTTCAACAGGTCAGGTCTACCCCAAAAACTTGGCCAATTGTCTACAAAACCTATGTTATTTAGTGGGCACCATTTTGACATCCAGCCATTGAGTGATGAGAGTCTGCTGTGAAACTCGTCACCATGATAAGCGGGCAGGGGACCAGAGCATAGCGGTGTCTGACATGACCACATAGACATAGCGTGTCTTTGCAAGATCCCACACCACTTCAATATTACTTTTAGTGATCTCCAACTGACTTAGTCGAACATCATTAGCACCGACGTGGATAACGATCTTACTGAACTTACGGTTAGATTTAGCCAGTCCTTTTAAATTTGACATGATGTCAGGCGCTCTGGCTCCCGGCAGACATTTGACTATGGTGGCTGGTGGCTCTATTTGTACGTTCCATACTATGGAGTCACCAATCACAAGGGCACTTTCATCAGGTTTCTCAGTGGGTGCATCACTGAGGGGGCTAAACCTGTTTGATGTTGGAACAGACATATGGTGTTTTCTCCCACTTCTAGTTTCTCTCACAGTGACCCAGCCGTCTTTCTGCAAAGACGCAACAACCGGAGCCGAACAATGTGAATGGCTTGCTAGGCTAGTCACATCCAAATCCTTATCTAGACACCTAGGACTCTTACTATTCTCAATTAAAGTTTGGATGTGTGTCTCTAATTCTGAGATCTTCTCTGTCAGCCTAACTATTTCCTTACAATTATCACAAGAAGCCTTTCTTGCTGACAGAGAGTGAGACACTAATCATGTTGCATGAAATGCATGTGACAAGAGCAGTAGAAGCCATTTTTACTCACCGTGAGTCGAAGTAAATTCTGACTTACCACAGCAGTGTATAGAGTTAACAGGAGCAGACGGGTATGTGAAAAATCAGCAGTAGTCAATGAAGAGAGAAGGAGAGAGAAGGAGAGAGCACGAGAGAGAGCGAGAGAGACCACACCATCAGCACCCACACCCTGTGCCAGCAGACCATCAGCACCCATGTCCTGTGCCGCACCCACACCTTCAGCATCCGCGCCCTGTGCCAGTGCACCCACACCATTAGCACCCACGCCCTGTGCCAGCACACCATCAGCACCCACGCCCTGTACCAGCACACCCATACCCTCAGCATCCACGCCCAGTGCCAGCATACCTACACCCCCAGTACTCACGCCCTCGGCCCCCACACCCTTAGCCGGCCCCACAATACCATTAACAACGGCAGAATCTTGTGGTACCACCCCATCACCAGCAGAGGAAACAGCTTGGACTCAGAGGAGCCCCCGTAATGGGTGCAAACACCTGGGCAAATCAGACACCTGCTCTACAGCTCAGCAGTCATAGACAAGAACAGGGAAAACTGAGCTACGCTGCAGCACTAAAACAACCAGTAGAAACACACAGTACCAGTCTGAGAGAAATCAAACACATGCTCAATTTACTCTGCACAAGGATGATGGAATAGTTGTGAGTAAAATACTCAAAATTACTTGTACTCTAGATAATCTCAAAATTATAAATGTCTGTATATGAATGATAATAATGACTGTATATGTAGATGATTTAGGTATTTTATGGTTTATATGGATTGGTTCTATTCTAGAGAAATGTTAAAATTGTTTGATGACCAAATTAAACCGCTGAGGATCTCACTATGGAATATTCAGGGTGTTAACTCATCCAGTCTTGGCTGTAAAGTTAACACCTTGGATTTTAAAAAAAGCATTTCAAACACAAACATCATAATACTTCAGGAATCATGGCGCAGAACTGATGAGGTCACTCTTTGCCCCCCAGGATACTGTGAAATATCTATTTCACCTAAAAAACATGAAAAAATTAAACATGGTAGAGATTCGGGGGGCACGATAATCTGGCACAAACTAGGAATCGATAAATACATCAAATTAATTAAAAAAGAAGAATCTCATATCTGGCTCAAAATCGACAATCAGCTCAGTCAAACTAAAAAGGACATATTCTTATGTGCTCTTTACATTCCTCCATCCGAATCTCCATACTTTAATGAAAACATCTTTGAGACCATCCAGACTCAAATAATCCACTTCCAGGCCCAAGGAAGTGTACTGCTGTGTGGAGATCTCAATGCTAGAACAGGGTCCTTAACTGACTGTACCACAGATAGTGGGAATAAGTGCATATTTGGACAGAGTTATCAACAAAACAGTGTAAATATCTCTAGGACTAAATCTGATGCCCAAGTAAATAAGAACGGAAAGCTCCTAGTTGAGCTCTGTCAAAGCCTCGGTCTGTATCTGGTCAATGGCAGGGTGAGAGGAGACTCTCTGGGCAGATACACCTATAGTTCATATCTCGGTAGCTCAACAGTTGACTACATGATCACAGATTTAGATCTGTTCTCTTTCAGTGCATTCACTGTTAAACCGCTAACACCTCTATCAGATCACAGCCAAATTACACTTTATATAAAAAGGAACAAAAACACTAATATATTTTCACAATCCAGTAAATTGTATAATATTAAAAATAATTATAGATAGGTACAAGACAGCTCTGACAGATACAGGAACGCAATTGAAGACCCCCAAATAGGTTAACTTTTGGATGAATTTATGGAAAATAATTATCCTCATAATGAAGAAGGTGGCGCCATGCTGGCCTAGTGGTTAGCACGTTCGCCTCACAGCAAGAAGGTCGCTGGTTCGATCCCCGGCTGGGCCAGTTGGCATTTCTGTGTGGAGTTTGCATGTTCTCCCCGTGGTTGCGTGGGTTTCCTCCGGGTGCTCCGGTTTCCCCCACAGTCCAAAGACATGCGGTACAGGTGAATTGGGTAAGATAAATTGTCCGTAGTGTATGAGTGTGAATGAGAATGTATGGATGTGTTTCCCAGAGATGGGTTGCAGCTGGAAGGGCATCCGCTGCGTAAAACAAATGCTGAATAAGTTGGCGGTTCATTCCGCTGTGGCGACCCCGGATTAATAAAGGGACTAAGCCGAAAAGAAAATGAATGAATGAAGATGGTGTTAATCTAGCTGTAGAAAACATCAATTGCATATTTGATTATTTGGCAACGATATCTAATATTAAAACTACTAAGAAAACTTTTAAACAGTAACAAGAGAATGAAAAATGGCTTGACTTTGATTGTAAAACTATAAGGAAAAACTTAAGACAACTAGCAAATCAAAAACACAGACAACCAGAGAATACAGATTTACGTGTTCGGTACTGCGAGGAGCTTAAAAAATATAAACACACAATCAGAAAAAAGAAAGAAGAGTATGTCCAAAAACAGCTTAAAACAATTGAAGAATCTGTTCATTCAAACAATTTTTGGGATAACTGGAACCTCCTTAATAAAAAGAAATGTGAACAGCTGACAATGCAAAATGGAGACACCTGGAAAAACCACTTTGAAAAACTGTTTAGTAAAATAAACATGAGTACTGAACAATCGCATATATATAATAAATTAACCCATGCAGAGCAAATATTTGGCAAATATCAAAACCCGTTAGACTACCCTGTAGGGATGTAAATTAATATATGCATTTTTTTATATGGCAGAACATGTGTTTTTCCCCAAAGAGGGCTCACACAAATTTCTGATGAAATCAGGAACTGCTTTGTGGACTGTGGGGGTTTGATGATGTAGTCACGTGTTGATTGGTCAGTTTGAATGTCTCAGGATTTAGGTTTTGGTCACATGGTCAAGAAGGGTACAAAGGAAGGTGTTATACTCAGCTCTGTCTCTTTCTTCTCTGGCTCTGGCCTTCTCTGGGCTCCTGCTCTGGCTCTCTATCTCTCTCCCTCCCCCTTTCTCTCCCTCTCTCTCTCTCTCAGGTAAATTTAATCTACATTTAAGCTGGGTACAATTATTATCATATGTTTATATAATTTCATGTTTCATTGTTTTATACAGTTATTTGTAACTAATTCAGTTGTAACCATAGAGAATTATTGTCATTAAATCATCTCATTTTCAAGTATTTGTCAATTACTTTTGATTTAACATCAACATTTGATGGCTCCATATTGCAATACAATATAATCACAAAATAGCAACGCTCTCCCACATTTAAAGCTATTAATACTGCCCTTATTTCCGCTTTTGGTATAAGATTGCAGAAGGATGGTTTTGACTAGAATGTACAGTTTTTTACCATCATACTGATGGTAAAACTGATGGTACCATCATACTGATGAACTTTTAGTCATTCGGCAGAACTACAGTTCAGAACCGCTGTAGTTAAAAAAAACAGCCTTACAACCCAATCACTGAAAAAGAGCTACTAGATAAAATACAAGTCCTACCAACAAAAAGGCAAGTGGTTCAGACGTTATCCTTAATGAAATGATTAAAAACATAAATCACAAATTCCAGTCGGCTATAATGAAACTGTTCAATTTGGTTCTGAGTGTTGGTCATTTTCCTGACATATGGAATAAAGGATTAATAACGCCCGTATTCAAAAGTGAAGACAAATCAGACCCTAATAATTACATCTGTGTGAGCAGTAATCTGGGGAAGCTGTTCTGCAGCATTATCAACACCAGACTCATAGGCTTCCTTACAGAGCACAACGTCCTCAGCAAAAGTCAGATTGGGTTTCTGCCAAATTATAGAACCTCAGACCATATCTTCACCCTTCAGACTCTGATTGACAAATACGTCAATCAAAACAAAAACTAAATATTTGCTTGCTTTGTAGATTTTCAGAAAGCGTTTGATTCAATTTGGCATGAAGGTCTGCTGTCTAAACTTCTAGAATCAGGTATAGGCGGTAAAACACACAACGTTATAAAAACAATGTATTCGAACAATCAGTGCGCAATTAAAATTGGAAATAAGCTAACAGAATTCTTCACTCAGGGACAAGGTGTGAGACAGGGCTGTCCACTGTCACCGACCCTCTTCAATATTTACATCAATCAATAAGCAATGCTTCTAGAGCAAGCAGATACGCCGGGTCTCACACTATAAGACTCCATTGTAAAGTTCCTGCTGTTTGCGGATGATCTGGTGCTGCTGTCGCCAACACAGGAGGGTCTACAGCAGCAGCTGGATATCCTACTGTCAGACCTGGGCCCTGACCGTTAACCCAAAGAAAACCAAAACCCTAATATTCCAGAAAAAACCCAGAGGTCAGGGAAAGAAAGTTGAACCTGCCACAAGCTACACATACCTTGGGTTGAAAATAAGTGCTGATGGAAAACTAAATCTGGCTGTGGATGAACTGAAAGAGAAAGCGAGAAGGGCCTTTTACGCCATTAAAAAATCAACACAAATAGAAATCCCAGTTCGAATCTGGCTCAAAATTTTCTAGTCAGTGATTGAACCAATAGTGCTATATGGGAGTGAAGTGTGGGGTCCTCTCCTCAGTCATGAGTTTGATAAGTGGGATAAGAATCCAGTTGAAAGCCTACATGCAGAGTTCTGTAGGAGCATCCTCAGGGTAAAGAGGAACACACCCAACAATGCATGCAGGGCAGAATTAGGCCAGTACCCTCTACTCATGCGCAATGAGAAACGAGCTGTCAAATTTTGGAAACACATTAAAATGAGTGACCCCAACTCTTATCATTTTAAAGCCCTCAAAAAACAAGAAATGAACATTGAAAAAAGCCCCCTGATTCAGATGGTCCTGATGCTCCAAACACAACCCAACACAACAAATATGGCTAACAGCAGGCAGCATCAGGACACGGATATGCTCATCCACAGAATTAAGCCCAATCAAATGATAAACGGACGCAAAGAAGAGTATCTGATTTACTGGAGTGAAGCAGCAGGAAAACAGAGTAAACTTCAGTGTTTTTTAGACATAAACAGAGATTATACCACAGCAGCATATCTGAGTGCAGTAAAGGACAGTAAATTAAGAACAACAATGACCAAATACAGACTGAGTGCTCACAGTATGACTGTAGAGACAGGCCGATACAGACAGAACTAGCAACCCAGACAGAGCCGCATCTGCCCACACTGTGCCCAGGCAGAGGTGGAGACGGAGGAACATTTCCTCACCCGTTGCACAAACTATGAGCACATCCGAGAGTCCCGAAACTACTGAGCATTTAACCACAATTCACAGAGCTAGACAATAAAACACAGTTTCAGTATTTACTGGGTGAAAAAAAACTGACTGTATTCTTCTAGCGGCACAATACATTAATGCCTGTCACAAAAACAGAGAGGAGACCAATAAAAACATCAGTGATGCGCTTGCAAACACACACACACGCACACGCACACGCACACATACATCTAGACGATAATAATTGAATCATTGTAAATATACTGATAATTACTGTTTTTATTACTGTTTTATCCTACTATGTTGATTGTTAAATGTACAGTGTTTTCTTATATACTATTATTTTTATTGATATAAATGATAATATTGAGATAAATAATAATATGATATACTGAATAATAATATGATATATTGGCTAATAATATTTGTATATATCTTTTTTTTTATTCTACTATTTACTGTGTTTACTGTGTTTTTGTTTTATTACATATGTATGTTTTTTTTATTTTTATGTAAACTTTATAACTGCTTTGGCAATACATTTGTACCATTTGTCATGCCAATAAAGCAACTATTGAATTGAATTGAATTGAATTGAATTGAATTGAGAGAGAGAGAGAGAAAACTGGAGAAAACTTGAGAGAGAACTGGAGAGAGAGAGAGAGAGAGAGAGAGATAGAGAGAGAGAGAGAGAGATGTCCTGCCCCAGATGTCCTGCCCCGCAGAGACATCCACCCAGACACCATCAACAGAGTCAACGCTGACATCTCCAGAGGATGTGCCCTCATGCCCAGTGTGCACCTGACTCATCACACCAGCATCACAGCAAGAGACCTCTATGACCACGTACACATAAAAAAGGACAAAGTCAATGTGTTTGCAAAAGCACTAAAAGACACAGCATGGGGCAGATACACATCAGCTCACACACCAAACAGACTCTCACCACCCCACTACATGGAAAACATAAAACGACCTCCACCTGGACATTGTGGTATAATCTATGTAGTGGATCTACATATTAATGATTCACAGTT
>CAIGQQ010000153.1:2406767-2419386 GCA_903798035.1 Danio albolineatus
GGAGTTTGTGTGCTGATTACTCACGCTATAAAATAAGAAATACGACAGACATCACTGGGGACCCCCACCCCACACAAGACACCAATCAACACCAGCACAACAGCAGAGACCACGACCCTGCTTGGGACAGAGCCAAAAAACCCGGACCGTGCCAGGACCCCCGCAGAAAGAAACACCTACAGCTGGTCATCCCCAAAGCCCTCCTCCATCAAACAGACCCCATCCAAGACAAGTGAATAACAGCAGGAGGAGCCCACAGCACCCGACAACCAGCACACCAAGACCAGCACTGCTGCCACAACCCAGAAACTACGCCCAGGCTCTCAAAGGACCGGCGAAACCTCTGGAGATGGGTGAAATCAGACAGCTGCTACAATACATCAGCGCCCAGCTGACGTGAGCAGCACCCCAATACACAACCACCATGTGTATGTGTGTATATACACTTATAACTAATATATCAGTAAAGGTTTATCTCAAATTTAAAAACAATAACTTTACTTATCTCTAAATGACCCTGTCAATATCTTTTTGGAATATACAAGGCTTGAAATCATCAGCTTTTGGACTAAAAAGCTTAAACACAGAATTCCACACAAATATAAAAAATAAAGACATTATAATTCTCCAGGAGACATGGAGCAAGGCAAACACTACCACACACTGCCCGCCCAACTACAGAGAAATTATTCTCCCCTCACAAAAACTCAGCACAACTCGACAAGGGAGAGACTCAGGAGGACAAATCATCTGGTACAACTCAAAACTCCACAAGTACATTAACGCAGTTAAAACTGGAAAATATCACACATGGCTTAAAATCCACAAGGATCTACTGTCGTCCCAAAAAGACTGTTTCTTATGTGCCATATACATCCCACCATCAGAGTCCCCCTACTACAGCGAAGACATGTTTGATACTCTGGAAAAAGAGACAAGCCTTTTCCAGGCACAGGGACAGGTGCTCATCTGTGGAGACATGAACGCCAGAACAGGACTACAGCCGGACTTCACCAACGAACAGGGAAGCAAATACATCAACAGCAACTTATCAGGTATACATACCAGCTTCTCCCACCTTCACAGAAACAACCACGATCATATAGTCAACAAAAGTGGAAAAGAGCTCTTGCAGATCTGCAGGAGAATGGGACTGTACATGGTCAATGGTCGGATAAGAGGGGACACACTCGGGAGATTCACATTCTGCTCACCTCTTGGCAATAGCACAATAGACTATATGATAACAGATATAGACCCTTCATCTCTCAGAGCATTCACTGTTAGAGAACTTACCCCACTCTCTGACCATAGCCAAATTACTCTATACCTCAAAAAAGACAATAACAAACCCCTGCACACAGCCCAACAAACTATATAACATCAGAAAACCATACAGATGAGCTGAGAACAGTGCAGAAGACTACCAGAATGCAGTAAATAGCCAAAAAACTCAAGAACTCCTAGATAACTTCCTGGCTAACGCCTATGCTCACACCAAACAAGGAGTTAATATAGCAGTAAAAGACATAAACAATATATTCGAAAGGACAGCTAAACAATCAAAATTAAAAGTAAAAACCAGACAAAATAACCTACCCAAAAATGACAAAAATTGGTTTGATCAAGAATGTCAATCAATTAGGAAACACCTCAGAAACTTATCAAATCAGAAACACAGAGACCCAAATAATGCAGAGATTAGGCTTCTTTACTGCGAAACACTAAAACAATACAAACAAACACTCAGAACCAAAAAGGCACAATATACCCAAAAACAACTGACAACAATAGAGAACTCAATTAGCTCAAATCAATTCTGGGACAACTGGAAAAACTTAATTAAAAACGACCACGAAGAACTACCAATTCAAAATTCAGAAATATGGGAAACCCATTTCCAAACACTATTCAATAAAGTAGAAACAAACACAAACTGTAGACAAAATCAAATAACAGAAAAACTGGCAACCCTAGAATTGACTATCAAAGATAATCAAAACCCATTAGACTTTCCCATCACTATAATGGAACTTACAGACAAAATTTAATCGTTTAAACCTAAAAAAGCATCTGGACCTGACCGAATATTTAATTAAATGAAAAAACACACCAGCCTTAAATTTCAATCGGCCATGCTAAAAGTATTTAATATAGTCCTAAGTGTTGGTCACTTCCCTGATATCTAGAATCAAGGATTGATAACACCTATTTTTAAAAATGGAGATAAATTCGACCCCAATAATTACAGAGGTATATGTGTGAGCAGCAACCTGGGAAAGTTATTCTGTAGTTTAATAAATGCCAGACTACTGGACTTCACCACGATACATAATGTCTTAAGCAGAAGTCAAATTGGATTTCTACCAAAATACCGCACATCCGAAAACATTTACACACTGCATTCGTTAATTGAAAAACACACTGTCCAAAATAAAGGTAAAATATATGCATGCTTTATTGACTTTAAAAAGGCATTCGACTCAATTTGGCACCAAGGGTTACTTTATAAGCTGATTGAAAGTGGTATAGGAGGAAAAACCTATGACCTTATCAAATCAATGTACACCGAAAGCAAATGTGGCATAAAAATTAGCACAAAAAGAACAAAATATCTTTCCCAGGAGCGTGGTGTGAGACAAGGCTGCTGCCTGAGCCCAACACTATTCAACATCTACATAAACGAGTTGGCGCTTGCTCTGGAGCAATCCACTGCTCCAGGTCTTGATCTCCACGACTCTCAGATCAAATGCCTCCTTTACGCAGATGACCTGCTGCTGCTATCACCAACCCAACAGGGCCTTCAGCAGAACCTGCAGCTGCTGGGCCAGTACTGCCAGACCTGGGCCCTGACCGTAAACCTAAACAAAACCAAAATCATGACCTTCCAAAGAAGAGCCAGATCCCAGGGAACGCAACACACATTCACACTACACTCTTAAAAAAAAAGGTTCCTTGAGGTTCTATATAGAACCCTGGGGTTCTATACTTGGCCAGTAGAACCTTTTACCCAAAAAATGGTTCTATTTAGAACCCTTTGAGTGCAAAGAACCTTTTTGATTAAAATGGTTCTATAACGTGAGATTTATGACATAATTATATAGTAAAGATTATAAATAATAATAAGCTATAACACAGAGAGACAAAGCTTTTTGAGTCAAAACCTAATAAAATGACTGCTATGGTCAAAAACCTAATCAATGTATGATGGGATTTTTGTTTCATGCATGTTTGTACATTACCATACAACTAATGGAAATGCTTAATATTTAAAATTTTTGACGAATTATTTAGTGAAATAAACTAAATAACCAGTTAATTCAGACTGTACAGTGTGTTGTTATGGTTTGATAAATTATTTTAAACTAATAATCATGAAAAAGCCCTCTGGTGTCGTCATTCATTGGTGGACTGCTGGAGAAGAGCCTCGAGAGTGACGGTTAATTTTTGAAAAGGAGACCTCCGCTATTGCGGCTCCATCATTCATGTACGTTATTACTCTTTTAAAACTATAATAATGAAATATTTTGTATTACGGGGTAATGTTTCTCCTCCCTTGTGTTATATGGTGACAGACTGAATAAGGGGTAATGTTAATATGGATTAATACTGTGCTTGTAAGTTACTGATTGCCTCTGTCGACAGCCTTCGCTTCAGAAATCTGTGACAAGCTGACTTTGCTCTGCTTTTTGTTCGAAATAAGTTACAGTTTCGCTTTATTTGTTTGTCAGTATTAATTAAAATATCAATAACAATAAAACAGCTGCGTTATTCAAAGGCGGGCTCCGAGAGGGAGCGTGAAGCGCGTGCAAGCTCTTTTAATGGTAACTTTTTATGAGCCGATTTCCGCTTTCGTGCAGTTCTTATCTCCAACCTTGAACAAACAGTACTTCCAGCTTGTTCGTGTGTGAGTTTAGCCGAGTTTAACTCGGGCAAACTCTGTAAAGCAGTGTACACGCCGGCTAGTCTGCATTAAAACCGCAAGGGAGCATGCCGCGCTCGGGCCTGCCCGAGTCTATGCACGTGCCCGCCCGAGTCTACGCACGCGCTATAGTGATGATTGCTAAGTGTATTATTGAAACCTTTTAAAGCCAAAACATATTTTAATAATCCATAGATTGAAAGATCAGGTGTTATTTATGCAGGACATACAAACACGCAGGCTAAATGTATTGTGAAATGTTGAACCTTGTTAAATATAGGCTACATATATGAATATATTGTGCTAAATAAGTTTAAAATTCATATTTTAATGTATATCTTTCTTTTCTTCAAACAGCCTGGACACTGAACTGCATCATAAATCTTGTGCTCGGTATGTATTATTGCTTTTAATTCTAAACAAACAGTATTAAGTATTATGAAATGAATATTATAAAAGACTTTAACATTGTATTGTAACCTGGGCTGCAGGACACAAATAGCTTTGAAAAGGAAGGATCCCAGCTTAAAGAAGGACATGCGTTACATCCATAATTGTGACACAATTATCATCAACAAGGACACCTGGTAAATATTGTATTTATAACATGCATATGTCAGACTTGGTTGTTGTGTACTGAAATAATATATTTATCACAAAAATGTTCTATTACTTATTGCTGCTGTTTGTACAGTGAGAATATTAAGGTCATTGCTTATTAAAAAGTCCTGCAAAGAAAATATGTTTTAAAAGAAAGTGTAAATTTGCCTACAGTATACCTTGTTGGAATGTCTGCAAAACAAATTTAAAAATGAAGGGATTTCAGTGGTGAGCTCATCTATCATCTTGCAAAATGAAACAAAATAATGGGATGAAAAGGAAGTGAACTGTACTCTGAGGAACTTAACACAAGGCAAGTTCAAGAGTTCACACTTAGCTGATGATTGATAATAAAGCGTATTTGGCATGCTGTCCCGGGAGAGAGCCCTGAGCTCAGAATATCCTTGAGCCCGGGGCTCCCTCCCGTTTAAAGAGTGAGAAGAGAGTTTGAGCTCAGGAGAGTCTCGAGAACTCCCCCTGCTTGTGAACGTGCTGAGATATCTGACTAGAATGCCTTAGGAGGCCATTTAAGAGTAGTTGATTTACTTTGTATTTTTTTGGTCGGTGGGAGGAAACCGGAGGACCCGGGGAAAACCCACGCGAACACGGGGAGAACATGCAAACTCCACATTTGCATGGAGACTCCTGTATGAGGTGGGCTGGGCAGGACTCCGGGGGAGTCCGAGCTCGGGGAGACTGAGTTTGGGGAGTGATGGCCTATGTGGAAAAATAGGGAAGAGTAGCGGAGGAACTCAACGCTAGAAAGAAGAAAATGGGTAGCGGAGAATCTTGACGCTGAAAAAAGAAAAGTAGCAGAGTAACTCGACGCTAGAAATGGGCTGGGATTTAAAGGTGGGAAGGAGAGATAATCTGGGGGGGGGGAGGAAAGAGCGGAAGCATTCGACGCTGGAAGGAAGGAAAGAAGATGCAGAGGAACTCGACGCAGGGAGGGAGAACAGAAGATGCGGAGAAACTCAACGCTGGAAAAGTAGAGAAAGAGATATGTAATGGCCGGGCTGGTGAGTGGGTAGGTAATGTTTGACTCCGGGGGAGTCAGAGCTCTGGGGGCGGCTCCGTGGGAGCTAGAGCTGGAAGTTGGCCTCCTACTGGAGTCTGTGAAATGGAGGGGTCAGTGAGGACTCCGATAGGAGGTGGGCTGGAAGGGATTCTTAGGGAGTCCAAACTCTGGGGAAGTCAGAGGTTTGGGGTGATGGCCTAAGTAGAGGAAAAAGAGTAGCGGAGGAACTCAACGCTAGAAAAAAGGACAGATGGCGGAGCAACTCAACGCTTGAAGAAGAAAAGAAGCGGAGGAACTTGACGCTAGAAATAGGTTGGGAGTAGAAGTGGGGAGCGGAGAGAAGCTGGGGGAGGGGGGTAGAGGAAAGAGCGGAAGCATTCGACGCTGGAAGGAAGGGAAGGAGATGCGGAGGAACTCGACGCTAGGAAGAGAGAACAGGAGTAGCGGAGGAACTCAACGCTAGAAAGCAAGAGAGATGTCTATTGGCCGGGGCAAGGGACAAGGTTGACTCCGGGAGAGTCAGGCTTGGGTAGTTTTGAGGTTGTAGTGTTGGACTTCCACAGAGTCAGGAGAAGGGTTTCAGGGGAAGTCAGAGTTTGCTTAGGTAGAAGGACAAGAATGGTAGAGGAAGTCAACACTAGGAGAAAGGGATGGTAGTCAACTCGGGAAGAAGGGAAGGCGGAAAAAGGAGAAACAAAAGGGGGTGGGGGTGGGGGCAGGTCGTTGTGTTCAGGGTGGAGTGTGTCGTCTGGTAAGTGATAGCTGTGCTTCTTTGAGATAGAGTCAGCTGAATCGTATGTATGTATTGAAGGCATCTGAGGACCAGCGGCCGAGGGCTTGAATTTGGTTTTGAGAGAGCCCGTTGTGGGCTGCTGTCCTGGCGGCTCCAATTCTGAAGGGATGGCTAGAGAAGAAATCGGAGGGAAAGCCTGATATGGGAAGAGTTTCTTTGAGGTGTTACTGGAACCAGAAGCGGGTTACTGAACGATTAGCATCATCGGTGAAAAGTGGGGATGCGGGATTGGTCTCTTGTGATGTCCTTAGCTGTAGGAATGCTAGGAGGGTTTGGAAGGGGTGAGTGGGGGATGGAAGGTCAAAAATGTATATGGAGTGGCCTCTGGCGTTTGGTCTGTTTTGCTATGTTTGACAAAGAAGGAAATGGTTTCTTTGTCAAGCAAAGTTAGATTGGAGATGGTGGGGTGTGTGGTGGGGTTGAACTTGGAAGTGGTTATGATTTCTGAACATCTGGGGGAGCCGAAAAAGGCTAGGGTGAACATGGCGTCAAGGGTGCGGGCCGTATGGATGGATCGGTAACCTTGTGCAGTGTGTGGATGCACTTAGTAAGGATGTTAAGTGTAATGGGTTGTCTGGGATCGGGGGGGTGTGGTGGGCTCTGTGGATGCCTTTGATAAGGAGAGTGGTTTGTGAATTATTTATTGCATCGGATGATGATCCGTGGATGAGGTTGTGAAGGAATTGGATCCCGCTTGGGTAGCTTCTGATGGTGCTTGCCTGTATGTTTCTGGAGTTCTGGGGGGAGCGTTTCTCTGCTGATGCAGAGGTGGTCAGTATGGAGAGTTATGAGTGCTCCCGCAGGAATGTTAAATGCTGTCAGAAGTGATATGTAGGGATGAAATTGAATAGGGTCTCAGTTAGAGCGTCGGTGCTTGATGCAGTGGTGTGGTGGGTGGGTGTCACTCGGCGGAGCATCTCTGCTGTTGCAGAGGTGGTCAGGATTGGAGAGAGTCATGAGTGCTCCCGTGGGAATGTTAGAGACTGTCAGTAGTGATGAAAGGAAATAAGGCTCGGCTAGAGCGTTGCTGCTGTTGCGGCTTATCTGCTCGGTGGAGCGTCTAGGGCATTGTTGCAGGTGGAATGATGCTATAGAGAATTGTGGTTCGGCGGAACTGTTGCAGCAGTGCAATGCTAGTTAGTATGGAGATGTTCCCGCAGGAGCATTTACTACTGTATTAGTGCGGGGGGGTAGTGCAGTTGGGGGGGGGGGGGGGTATAGAGGTATTTGGAATGTAAGTGTATATGAGCTCATTTAGAGCGTTGCTGCTGCAGCAATTGAACTCGGGGTGACCCCTAAATAGGTCTGGCTGTAGTGAATGGAAGCATGGGATAGGATGAGGGTCTGCTTCTGGGGCCCATTGCCTTGGTCTTGTGGATAGAAGCTCCCTTTGTTATTTCGTGGTACAATGGCTTAGTTGTTGTGAATGGAAGAGGTGGGCATTTGTCCTCCCACAACATGGTGGACAGATAGAGAGCTGAGGGTATGTTGTGTGGTTCAGCTGGTGATCCTAGCTCTTGTGGTTTCTGAAATAAAAAACAAGAAAATCAGAAATGAAATTAAACATTGTACTTATACAGCAGACATAATAAATTGTTTTAGCTAGAATCTATGAGAGGCGTTTTAATAGGGGCATGGCCAACTGTGATTGAAGCGCCTTGTTAATGCATGGTATAATAGCTTGTTTTCACGATGTGCGAGAATTGTAGAGGTGAGCCTTTGTTCCCCTGCAGAGTTGCAGATAGATGGAGAGCTGAAGGTATTGGCTAATGGTCCTGGAAGTGTCTCTTAAAGGTTGAGCAGGTGAAGTGATAGTGGACTGAAGTTTTAAGCCCCTTAGCGAAATAGCATTTGTTTAAAAGCAATGTATCGTACCAGAGTCAATGGATGAACGTCACTCCATTTGTCTTAATAGAGGAATGGAAGCCCCTTTTGCATGATAGCTTCGTTGTTGCATGGTGCAAGAATGGTAGAGGTGGGTCAATTCATCGGAAGTCTTCTCTTCCAATTTGTCACAGTCGGGTGGGAAGTTTCTTTTCTTTGTGATTTTCACCTCCATTTGTCAGAAACATGCTTCTCCCACTCATAGCAGTCCAGCGGAAAGTTTGTTTTATTTATTTATTTATTTATTATTATTATTATTATTATTATTATTATTTTTTTTTTAAACTATCGATTTAAATCGATAACCGATTATATCGATTGCCATCAAAACCCTGAACCCTTTTTTTTTTGGCCCTAACGACCTTCCATAGTTGCAGACGTTTTGGCTCCAATCGCCTTCCATAGACTGAATGCGCTCCCGCAACAGTTTTGGATGATGACGTTGCATCTCGTGGATGTTTATCGGCGTGTTGATATGTTGTGGACTAGGTTTTTGGATTGGATTGCCTGGACGCTTGCAGTCAATCTGTTTCAAACTGCTAGGATGCCATGGATTTGTTGACAGGCGGAGGCCTGAAAGGTGAGTTCAGCGTTTTAGTCATGCAAGTCTCCTCTTTCAAAGATGAACGTTTAGTCGTTGTTAGAGAGTAGCTGTATTTGCGAGACTTCCCCTTATAGAGTGATGTACGTTACCGCGGGTGAACCGCTGGGAGAGCGATGAGGGTTCGGCTTCATTATAATGGCTTAAATCGCCGGCGTCTTGAGAGTTTAGATGGAGTTTAAGGACGTTGATCGAGTTTTGGACTGTAGTCTTGCTGGGTTGAAGACGCGGCAGATGCGTTGTGTGATGCAATTTGAAGAGGAAGGTTTTGATGATGATGATGATGATAATAATGATGTTGTTGAAGTTGTTGGTTTTTGAAGTAGTTGTTGTGGAGGTGATAGCAGTAGCTGGCTGAAACGGAGCGTTCTTCAAGACGAAGATGACTGGAGTGGAAAGCTTTGGTAATTTAAAGTGAGTCATGATTCGTCTGATTGGTGCATTATGCTGAGCTGATGAGGTGCGAGCTGTGTTCAATCATAAGCACGTGATCCTCTCGAAATTTAGTTTATAAATAAACCCCACTTCAGTTCAATACATTTTATGCCAAAGGTAGATTAATTCTGTGATATAAATTCATATTTCCACACTCTAAAATGCTGTCTTCCTACCTCAGATTGTGATGGACCTGGAATGCGACACCAGATACTCATAAGTCAAGAACTGAATGAACACCCTTTTCCAGAGTACAGATTATGGAGGGGTTAGCAGAACTAATGGAGCAGTTTCTTCTTCTTGGAGTGCCACAGCTTGTGAGTAAAACTGTTACATTGTGTGCCAAATAGTTTTGTGTCCATGATGACTTTAAGAAACTTGTATTGCTGAAAATGTGTCATTTGGAAACTTATACATGAAGTAACCAAAATGTTTTTTTTGCATTTAGGATGCTGCATAGAAAACTTGGTGAAGAACACAGAAACATCTTTAAAAGAAATGGCCCAAAAAGGGACGGAAAGATGGAAGTGCTCCATGACTCCAGTCTCATTGGACCAGCAGAGGAAACCGCAGAAGGTAACTACACCCTATACTACATACTATTTGCCCCAAACACACACACACACACACACTCACACACACTTTAATTGTATTAATTATAACTGTAATTCTATTTGATGACATGTTCATTGGTTAAAAGTACTCAACATTAAAATATTGTTTTACAGAAATCCAAAGGTCCTACACCATCCAGGATTCAGCAGCTCTCCTGATTCCACCAAGGCTTGAAGTTTCAGCATTACAATGGACAACACTCACTCGCTATCCTTCAACTTCCTCATTTATCAGAGGCACCACAGTGGAGTGAATCACCAACTAATCTGCCCTTTCCAGCCACAACCCAGCACTTGGAAACACCCATATACTCTCTCATACTGTACACATGCTTTTGGACTGTGGGGTCAACCGGAGCACCCAGAGGAAACCCACATGAACACTAGCTGGGAGAACTTGCAAACTCCACACAGAAATGACAACTGGCCCAGTCGGGACTCGAACCAGTGACCTGCTTGCTGTGAGGTGACAGTTCTAACCAGTGAGCCACTGTGCCACCCATGGACAAAACTATTTACCTTATAAGAGAGGCTGACAGACATGGACATGCTACAGGTTGTGGAATGGCTGTTCGCAGTGTTTTGTCTAATCATTCTGCAATGCTTTAGTAATGTTTTTTATTAAATTATGTATAAAAATGGATGTTGTGATGACTAATACATGCAGGTACCATCCACTTTTTGAAATTGTAGTGTTATTTAATAGATGTTTTGATTGTTTGTGTAGTGTTTCTATCTGCATTGTGATATATTTCTCTTCATTTTAGAGATGTGTGAAAGTTAAGCTCTGTATTTGTTCAAACAGTAAAAAAGCTTAGAAAAGTGAAGTCATTACAATTACAGTGTTGAATGCCATTGAACTGTTAAGGTAGATCTGCTGTCCAATGCAAAGTATGCAGAGGTGCAATTTTAAATATTTAAAAAAATATTTTGTATAATGAATTAAAAAAATTTAAACAATTTGAATTGTCTGGATTGGTTTTATTTTTTATTCATTAATAAGTAACAATAATTCAATAATAAATAAAAAGAACCCTTAAATGGTTCTAAATAGAACCATCTAACTTGAATTCAAAGAACCATTTGGGGTTCTATTTAATGAACCCTTAAAATGGTTCTATATAGAACCTTTTTGGGGTTCCTTATATGAAGAGCTTGATAGAACCATTTTTGGTTCTATATAGAACCGTTTGTTTTAAGAGTGTAGGCACCAAGCAGATAGCACACACATTGCAGTATAACTATTTAGGCCTTAACATCACCTCCACTGGAAACTTTAATCCTACAGTAAATGAGCTGAGAGATAAAGCCCGTAGAGCCTTCTACGCCATTAAACGCCAATGCCCCATAGACATCCCTGTTCAAATCTGGCTGAAGATCCTGGAGTCAGTCATCGAGCCGATCGCCCTCTATGGCAGTGAGGTGTGGGGTCCACTGACGAACCCTGAGCAAGACCTGGCCAAATGGGACAAACACCCAATAGAAAGCCTGCACACAGAGCTGTGTAAGAACATCCTACATGTCCACCGGCACACAACAAACAACGCATGCAGGGCAGAATTAGGCCAATACCCACTGATCATAAAGATACAGAAAAGAGCTGTCAAATTCTGGAAGCACTTAAAAGTCAGCGACCCGAACTCATACCACTATAAAGCCCTGCAGGACAGAGAGCTGAGCAAAAGAGCAGACCCACTCTCCCAGCTGGCCCAGAGCTTCAGGGTCTCTGAGACGCCCCCTGAGGAGCTGAACAGACTCCTGCCACTGACTCAGATCACACACCAGATCAAAAACACCTACACACACCACTGGGACACTCAAACACAGCTGCAAAGCAAAATGCAGTGTTATCTGGCCCTGAAGAGACAATACACCCTGGCAGACTATCTTCACAAAGTGACAGATAAAGGTCTGAGGAACACCCTGAGCAGATACAGACTCAGCGGACACCAGCTGGCCATAGAGACGGGCCGGCACAGACAAACATGGCTGCCGGTGGAGGAGCGGCTGTGCCCACACTGTCCTCAGCAGCTGATTGAGACGGAGCTGCACTTCCTCACTGAATGCACCAAATACTCTGAGATCCGGGAGAAGTTCTACCACAAAATCACACACGCACACAACAACTTTGAGTCCCTGTCAAACAGTGAGAAACTGCCCATCTTACTGGGAGAGTGTGTGTGCTGCTGTGTGTTAGCAGCACAGTTTGTGCACTCCTGCCACCGCCTAAGGAACCAACAATGACCCGCTCCACTGTCTCCAACACACAACAACTGGAACTTTATTTATTTATATTTTTTTTATTTTTCTCTTTTTTGATAGTACTGTCGTTATCTTTATCTTGTTTTATATTTTACAATTATTCTATTTTTTTATTATTAATCTATTTTTATTTTTGTTAATCTATTTTTTAGTTTTAGTTTTATATTCTATATACATATTTGTTTGCACTACTGCCCTTTTGCACTGTCTTGTTTGTACGCAGCGACGCTGCACTGCTTTGGCAATACGAATGTACAGTTATTTGTCATGCCAATAAAGCACCTAAAATGTGAAATGTAAAATGTGAAATGAGAGAGAGAGAGAGAACATCTGCACAAAGCGATTTATGATGTAATATAAAAGGTGTAAATAGGCAGTAAATGTAATTAAACTGGACGACGCAGGTGAGAGAATAGATGCAAAAAGTGAAAGTGAAAGTCTCTCACACACACACACACACACACACACACACACACACACACACACACAC
>CAIGQQ010000153.1:2419396-2431896 GCA_903798035.1 Danio albolineatus
CACACACACACACACACACACACACACACACACACACACACACACACAGACATACACAGCATGATGTACAAAGAAAAACAACTGCAAAAGAATCATACTTCATTTGATCAAATATATATATATATATATATATATAAAAACTTACTGTAAAGGGATAGTTTGCCCCAAAATGAAGATTTCATGTTAATTTACTCACCCACATGTCATCCAAGATGTAGGTGCCTTTGTTTGTTCAGTAGAAGATTAAAGAACAGTTTTAGCTAAATCTGTGGTCCATTGTGATTCATATATTGGCAGTGAATGGGGAGGATAGTTTGCTGTTTTTAATGGGTCCAATTCTGTTTGGAAAACATTTTTTTTTATAATTATTATTATTTTGTATATTATATATCATCACAATCACAATTTTACAATTTCACAAAATTCAAGTTGTTGCTTACAAAGTTTTTTTTTGTTATATGATGAAATTCAGGATTTGAATTGATCTTCAATATTACAAAGGAATATGAGATCTTATGTGTTTGAAAAGATTTAGTGCTATAAAGGGGTTAGTGTAAAATTTGAGGCACTGGCACTCATCTCACTGGCACTCACACACCTGTGCGCTCAGATGAGAGCATCTGACCTGTTCAAGCACATGCTCAGAGATTGGCACAGATCTGTGTCTGCACCCGTAGCACAATCATCATCAAAATCAACAGATACAAGAAGCACATGTGCAGGTTTGACCAGGCTGTGGATTAAAGCTGATAATATTGTAAATATGTTAAATTTCTTACACAAACCAGTCATTTCACTTTACAAGACATGACTATTGATTTGAACTTGTTTGTATGTGCTTATTTTTTATTTTAAAAACATTTACTGCCGTTATAAAAATCATCATGGACCGCAGATTCAGCTAAAGTATTTTTTAATTTACTACTAAAGAAAGAAAGGCAACTCTTGGACGATATGTGATTGAGTACATTTTCATTTTTTTGTTTTAGGATAAACTATCTCTAAAAGGTCTTTAAAACTTCTAAGCATAGTTTTCTAGCAGTGTACTATACAGATACCAGCACCGGGATTCAGAATTCTTTTGCGCTGCTTAGCAACATAATGAAAATAATGTAAAGACAGGGTGTGACATGGTTGGCTTTAGCAAAGTCTCCTTATTTAATAGTGTTTGACTTTAGACTCCATGAGCTCCATTTTATCGATCTAGATGCAGGGCCCTATCAAACAAGGCCAAGATTTGTTTGCCTTGATGTGTTGCTATTTCAGACCAGCGCAACAGTAATTTTCACACTCTCCACCATGTTGTTTAAATAGCAAATCCCTTTGCACCACTTTGTGGACTAACGGGTGTTCTAGTCTAGAAAAGAGGTGTGTTAAGGTACATTGTTGGCGCTGTTGCTATTTTGAGGATCTAATATAGACTGTGCAATAGACCAGCTGAAAGCAGGTTTAAAGTCCAGCACAGAGCACGTTAGTTGTGCGCCTCGCTTACACATTGCTTAAAACATACAGGATGTACAGCAATACACAAATATCTTTACAAATGAAAAAGAATTAAACGATTAAAATATTACAAAAATTATTATTTTCTACACAAATATAAAAACCACTGCCTCCATGCCTTCTTCATCTCAGGGGGCTTTTTCAGTTTATTCATGACAATTGCTATTGTAAAATGTTGCTATTATTATTAGTATTATTTATGATATGCATATTTATATTTGTTTTATTAAAAACAAGCTTAGATTTGTCCACCTCTTGGGTTTTGGACTATATGGGGCATAGCATTTGTGTTTGAATATAACTCCTTTTTTGACAGCACTTTGTTATTATTGTTCATTTATTTGTTTGCTGGAAAGTAGAACAGAATTTAGAAATAGTTTTGAAACAAATTGTTGCGCTTAAAAACCGAAATTAATTATGTAGACTAATGGATGTCTGTGGGTACAACATGTTTCCTTATCCACGAAAGAGAGGAAAAAAAGTGCAAGTAAAGGCCTATTGGAGGAGGCTTATTCTTTATGTTCACACTGCAGATGCTCTGTTTAACTGTTTTCTCACTAGTGAAGCATTCAGTTTCTACACTTACAAAGTCCGCCATGTAAATAGCAAATGCGCAATGGCGCAACTGACTCTTAAAGGGAATGGGAGATAAGACTCTGATTGGTTTATTCTCAAAACAAACCCAAAACTCAATAAGAGAATAAGCACAACCCTGTTAGACCAAGCGCCGCAGCACATAGTGTATTTATCCATCCTTAAAATAGCAAAAGTGGATTCGGACATGCCCATAATGCGCTCGCTGCTTTAGACTTTGTGCCTAGATTGTTAAAATAGAGGCTGCAAAGTCTAAAGCACATGGTGCAAAAGCATTAAGGGCATGTCCGAATCTACTTTTGCTATTTTGAGGATGGAGAAATATGGTTTGTGTCACAGCACATGGTCTAACAGGGTTGTGCTTATTCTTGTGTTGTGGGTGTGTTTTGAGTCTCATCTCACATTCCCTTTAAGAGTCAGGATCACCATGCCATGGCACATTTACTGTTTACATGGCGGACATTGTAAGAGGAAAAACTGAATGCTTCAATAACGAGAAAACGGTTAAACAGACCATCTGCAGCGAGGATAAAGAACAAGCCTCCTCCGTTCAGCCTCTTTACTTTCTTTTTACTTTACTTTTACTCTTTACTATACTTCTTTACTTTCATGGAGTAAGAAAATCCATTAGCCTAAAAAACATCCATTAGCCTACATATATAATTTCATTTGTTAAGTGCAACAATTTGTTTCAAAACTATTTCTAAAATCTGTTCTAATTTCCAGCAAACAAATAAACGAACAATAATGGGGTCAAAATGTGTGGTCAAAAAACAGTTATATCCAAACACACGTCCTGTTCTTATGTCCCATATGGTTATGCATACATCTCCAAAACCCAACAGGTGGACAAATCTAAACTTGCTTTAATTAAAACAAATATAAATATGCATATAAAAATAATAATGCTAATGATAATACCAAAAAAAACATAAAAATGCAAATTGTCATGAATAAACTGAAAGCCCCCCGGACATGAAGGCATGGAGGTAGTGTTTTTTATTTTATTTTATTTTATTTTTTTTATATACTATCTATACAGTATACTGTATAATAATTTTTGTAACATTTTAATCTTTATTTTTTTTTGTGTAAATATATTTCTGAGTTGTTGTACATCTTGTTTGTATAAAGCGTTTGAACCTGCATCGGCGCTGTGACGGATTGGTCAGGCTCCCACGTCACCCAATCACCTAGAGCACGATCACCTGAGTTTTGATTAGAGCACAGCTGTTGTCCATCACCTAGCACCCCTTAAATATCCAGTCTTCACAACACTCAGTGTCCGGGCTCGTTTGCACGAAAGCGGACTCACATTTGAGAAAGCCTTACTTACTGTCTCTCTGTTTCCTCCTAGTCGTTCCTGTTCCTCCAAGTCGTCCTCCAAGAGTCATTCGTCTTCTGTGTGCTTGTCATCCCAAGTGTCTGTAGTCCCAATTCCTCCAAGTCTTCTGTCTTCGGTCCATCAGTCTTCTGTGTGTCCTCCGTGTCATGTTTCTGGTGTGTGTTGTCGGTCATCCTCCTGGTCATTCCCTACTCTGAAGAAGTTATGGACTGTGCTCAGTCAACATATTCCATATCTCATGCTTGTCAAAATAAACCACGCAACGTTTTTACTTACCCATCTTGTCTGTCTGCTTCATAACAGGCGCACAACTAACACTAGACTTTAGACCTTTTTAGACTTTAGACCCTTCTTTTTATTGGTCAATGATGCAGTGTATTTCAGTTTCTCAAAATAGCATCGCGCCAACAATGTGTCTTAACACACCTCCTTTATACACCGGCACACCCATGAGTCCACAAAATATATAAAGGTATATATAGATAAACTTCAAAATATGATTATCATTGTTGTGATTTCACTAGGAAATGTTCTTGCCGATCAAATGCAGCCTGGCACAGGCATGTGCATATTATTGATCCCATGTGCAACGTCTTTTGTCTTGCCTGATATTCACTAGGATTTTACACTCACTAGATCTACATGTGAACAAGGAAACGATGGTGTTTGAAACTCATGCCCAGTTTCCATGTACTGAACTGTTATTATTTAGCTATGCCTCGATATATCCAGATTTGGTAACACTTTATTTTGAAGGTCCATTTGAGCAATAGTAGATTGTCTGCATAATATCTGTTGTTTGTGCTGCTAAACAGACATTTAACTGACTATAAAAAACTTTGCAAGTACATCTAAACTTATACTAACCCTAACCCCAACCTAACAGTCTATGTATAATTAAATGAGAATAAGTTGGCATGTAGATGCAATGTAACTTAAACTCAACAAACGGACCAGCACAATAAAGTGTGACCACAGATTTTCATTATATGGCACCTTTAAGGCAATGGTTCTCTACCACTTTGTTGGAATGCCTCCAGCACTGCACATTTTGAACAAAACCTTTGACACTCTCTCACCTCTTAGATTTTTTTACAAATGAACTGATGATCCGAATCAGGTATGTTTGATCAAGGAGGCAGTGTTGGGGTTACTCCAGAAATGTGAATGAGTTGCAACAAGAAGCAATTTTCAAGCTTTCAGTCAACTGTCAGACCCATTATTTGACAAAGCAAAAACACTTTCACATAATAACCTGCTGTGGCAGCCAGGGCATGGTTTTATTGACTGCTACAGACTGAAAGTGATAAGGGAGGAGTGAGCTCACAAAAAAAGCTCACAGTGCCATTGAGAGGTGGCTGCCACCATGGAACAGATACTTAAGCAAAGAGCAACTTAAAGGTTGAACAACAAAGCGACATTCTGTTATCTACATTGACATATTCTGTTATTTAACAAAGAAGTGGCACATAGACTTCTCCAATCCAAGGCCTCCCCCAGGTTCTTTAGCTCCTAGTCAAGTCTTTGGTCAGCCTGCATCATACCCATCATCAGGCCTGTACTACAGGATGAACAGGACTTTAGAAGATGACCATCGTCTTCTACTGGTGACTTTAAATAACCATACTGTGGTTTTAAATTTGCAAATTGCAATAACCAGATGTCAAGCCTCACCGCAACATGTATTTAGACTGTTCTTGCAACACGTTGTTCTAAATAGAGACAAACAAAATATTATTAGCCCCTACAGTCTAAGTATAAATGTCTAATGCCATGTGACTAGTCTGAGCTCTAAAACGTCAGCTAGTATTTTTTGTTCAGATCTTATGGACTTAACTTAATATCAATTAGAAAAATCTGACACTTAGCCAGATTACTTTACAGATTATAAGGTAAACAGATAATGCAATTACATAATCAACTGAAACATCATTCAAGAATTCACACTAAGCTCATGATTTATACATAGCTTGTTTGGCATGCTGTCCCGGGAGAGAGCCCTGAGCTCAAGGGATACTCGGGCACAAGGCTTCACCCTTTCGCAGGGCCAGGGGAAATTTAGCTCAGGTCGATCTCAAACTCCCCTGCTGCTGAGGCTAAGGTGAACTTCCTGAGAGTAAGACATTAGAAAAAAGATTTAGGCCTATTTCATCTATAATATAGAGCATATTTAGACAGTGGGAGAAAACCGGGGAACCCACGCAGACATGGGGAGAACTTGCAAATTCCACACAGAAATACCAGATGGTCCAGCGAGGTCCTGACACAATTGGTATTCTTGCTGTGAGGCAACAGTGCTAGTCACTGGGCCACAATGTCACCCATTCTGGATAAAGGTGGAAGAAGGGGAGAAGGGGGGTTTCTTCCAGACAAAGATAGTTGTAGAAAGGAAATGAGGATATATATACTGACCTGAAGGATGCCGTAATACTTAATATAATATTGAATCATTTAGTATGATCTCCATGGTTCAATATGCATATAGATATAGCTTTTTCGGGTAAAACTTTACAATAACAGTACATGAATAATGATTTATTAATATGTAAACTAAACATTACTTTATTATGAATCAATGGTGAGTTAAGGTGTGCACTAATCATGAATTAACTTTAACTACAACACAGGATTCACTCCTAACAGGATGTAATTTGAATAGAGGACCATGACTGGCCACAATTACTGAGCCAACAATTCCTAAACGTATCAAATCCTTACTCTGATTGTGTCTATTTTGTGGGAAGGTGGGAAAACGACCTGATTGGTAGAATTTTTTTTTTTACTCAAAAATTATTTTAATGTATTTAAAATGTGGGTCAAGACTGGCCAAACTTAAGTGACCCATATATACATTTTTAAGATCTGGGCCAAACACTACATTTTACATTTGGCCCCAATCTTGTGTGCCGCCTTAAACATGGTGCCACCTCTGCCAAACCCGGGCTATGTTTGGCCCACATGCTATATGCCAGTGAAGAATGAATGCCTGGTGTGCCAGCTTTATGCCAAATCTGGGCCAGAATTATTTGCTACTTCGGATGATGGTAAAAATGACCTGAATTAACGCAGAACATTATTCTTAAAAATTATCTTCTTGAGTGAAGGGAAATACCTGCAGGAGAGGGATCAAAAAGTAGTCTTTGTTGTATCTTCAAATTACTGAAACAAAGCATGGAATCAAGACAATTAGTTCCCACCTCAAACATCCTGCAATTTGACCTTTGTTCACATGAAATGCAAAAGATCCCCATCAGTGTGGCTCTAGCCAATGTAAATCTGCCCAGGATGTAAGAGAAGTCAGGGCTTGTAATACTGTTGGTGAAAGGGTGGAGTCCCCTACAGGAAGGGAGTTGTTGCTTGCTTCTCTCAGGGTCTTCCCCTAAGAGCTAAAAAAATCATTACAGCATATTGTGACACAATTTTGCAGTGGGTATTGATGTGTGATACATCAGCAGCAAAACCAGTTTTTAAAAACGAACAGACTCTGGAAGTATTTTTTTTTCTGTTAATACAGGATAATCAAGAACGACAAATGCCTATAGTGGTCATGAGTTAAAATAACATGCCCCTGTTGTGATGACAACAATACAATATAATAGGCAACACTCAGCTCTAGCTTTACAATGTAGGATGACATCATAACTTACAGGGAATGATCATGTTGAGGGGGGTCGCTGGGGTTGTGGCTGCTGTCCTTGCTATTGCTTTAAATGAAATGTATCATGTTTTTAACCCATCCAAGTGCACACACATATATTTTGCTTGAGGAGTGAGAGCACACATGAAAACATATACAGTAAACAGACCCCTCGTTGCATCTGTATGTTTCCCCTTTATACCATACAAGACTAAAGTGCAGGTAACATTACTACACACAGATAAACAACAGCTGTGTATGCTCTCTACACATTGTTATTGTAAAATATAAGATCAATAATAAGTAAAGTTTACTGAGAAAAACACTTACCAGTAGCCATGGTGTTAATGTCGACTAAAAGTGTTTTATTAAAGGTCATTATGTGGATTATTTTATTTATGACAAAATTATTACAAATTATTTTTACTAATAATTAGATGGGACAGGACTTCTCAAAATGGGCAGTTGATTACAAGGTCGTTTTTCCTTGACAAAAGGGGACTTCAGTCATCATCTGGAAAAGGGTACTGGTAATATGACATTAGGTAATTTTAGCTTAGTCATAAAACATAATTTGTACTATCTACAAAATAAATGTAGATGGTTATAACAGTATAGTTGAAAGGGTCATAAGTCAAACTTAAAGAGTTAAAATCTCGCCGATTGAGCCAGGATACTTGACTGTGCAGAGTTTGCATGTTCTGCACGTTTGCATGCATTGGTTTCTACCACATGTTTTGGTTTACCCCAGACATGCAGTATAGCTTAATTAGACAAAGTAAATTGGCCAGTTTGCATGTGTGGTTGTTTCCTTGAACTTTGCACAAGTAAGTCCACTCTTAGGCCTTGGTTGCGGCAGGAAGGGCATCTACTGGTAAAATGTTCCAGACTATAAGGCGGATCATTCCGCTGTGGTGACCCCTAATGAAGAAGGGAAAAACCTCAAGGAAAATGAGCAACAGCTAAACTTCAACCATAGTACACACACGCTCAGTTGAATGTGTGCTCTGCTGTGTGTGCCTGTAAAAACTGCCTCTGCCCAAGCCATTGAAATGAATTGGTTTCATATGGCATTGCTTTCTGCATTTGGTTTGAAAGCCCGTTCACTCTGATTACTTACAAGCTATGCAGAGTGAACAACACACTAAATACATATTTTGAATGATATAGACAACAAGAAAACCATTTTAATTACACGTACAGGTTGTGATTCAGATGAAGGTGAAGCTGTTCCAAATAAACTGGGCAGGGACAAATTTCCTGTCAAGATCTGACATAGCCCCCTGTAGTTTTTGGTATTGCTCTTTAGTTTGAAGTGATCCTATCATGCAAAAATCAACTTTCAGTTGTTGTTTAGACAGAAATGTGTGTTTGTATACAGCCATGTTATGGTGTAAACACATTAGGTAGTATAAAAACATCAAATCCTTTCCTTTTTTTAAAAAAATATTCCAGTGATAAATCAGGATGAGGGGTGGCTCAATGGGTAGCACGATCGCCTTGCAGCAAGAAAGTCGCTGGTTTGAACCTCGGCTGGGTCAGTTGGCATTTCTGTGTGGAGTTTGCATGTTCTCCCTGTGTTCGCATGGGTTCCGGTTTCCCCGAAAAGTCCAAAGACATGTGGTATAGGTGAATTGGGTAAGCAAAATTCTCTGTAGTGTATGTGTGTGAGTTAGTGTGTATGGGTGTTTCCCAGTGATGGGTTGCAGATGAAAGAGCATTCGCTGTGTCCCAGATTAATAAAGGGACAAAGTCAAAAAGAAAATAAATAAATGGATAAATCAGGATACAAATACAGAGGAAACAAGTCCAGAGGAAACCCACATGAAGAACATGCAAACCCGCACAAAAAAATGCTCGAACCAGCGACCTTCTTGCTATGATTGCAAATGATTTATTGCAACCAACATGCAAGTTACATAGCATTATATAGTTTTGTTTGACAGGGTTTTTTGACAGTAATAAAGTTATAAAGTACATTATTGCCATTATATTTATATATACGTTAACGTATGCTACAATAAATGTACATAACATGCAATGGTTCATTTTAGAAATCTAAATTTCTAAATATCAGAGACTCAAAGTGCATGTGTAACCCCACCGGTCCTACAATACCAAACTCACTCCAAGCAGAGATCAAACCAGTGACTCTCCGGATGGGAGTCGATTGCTTTAACAATGAGGCTAAAGACCATGGCCTCCATCTGTCGCTAGAGCACCTATAGAGATCAGAAGAGTGAGGTTTACCTGCACAGCACTTCACTAGCTGGCCTCCGCCACACTCATCCCCCTTACTCCCATCCTGATCATGGCACCAATGTAACTTGCCTTTTGCATATCATCTGCATTGTGTAAATAAATACTGACCTTTATATATATATTTCAGTGATTTATTGTCTGTAAAAAACAGACAAGGGCGTCACAGTGGCACAGTGAGTGGCACGACCCCCTTACAGCAGGAAGGTCGCTGCTTCGGGCCTTTGCAGGGTAAGTTAGCATTTCTGTGTGAAGTTTACATGCTCTCCCTGTGTTCACATAGGTTTCTTCTGGGTGCTCCGGTTTCCCCCACAAGACATGTGGTACAGGTGAATTTGGTAAGCTAAACAGTCCATAGTGTATAAGCGTGTATAGATGTTTCCCAGAGATGGGTTGCAGCTGGAAGAGCATCCGCTGCGTAAAAATATATGCTGAATACGTTGGCGGTTCATTCCGCTGTGGCAACTACAGATCAATAAAGGGACTAAGCCGAAAAGAAAATGAATGAATGAAAACAGACAGAACAAAAAGGAGCACGAGACATTCAACCTACTTCATATATATCAAAATCATTATATCTTTAAGGTAACAGAGGGGGCGCTCTACATTTAAAACAATAAACAAATGTTAACCCCTGATCCCAATAGTATTTCAATGGGTTCTGCACCAGTTTAATATCAGCAAGTGGAGAGATTCAATATAACCCTGTTACACATGCAAGGTCATCATTCAATAAGCACAATCGCCTAAAGATTATGCAGCTCCAGTGTGACTGACTTACATTTCAACAGTGAAATGCTGGTGTGGCTGACAATAATAGATGAATAATTAAACTATTTCTATGGGTTTTTATAATATGCAGCTTGGCTATACCTCTTGTTACTGTTCATTATCATACCACATGATAATTGGAAAGTATAAGAGATAATTATTTTAACCAAAGTGCCACAGACACACACACACTTTTTTCTTGTTACATTAAGTCCATAAGTGCTCCAGCAGGTTACAGATCAATCGGAATTAACAGCAGCCCACCCACATGCAGGTCATCATTTTAAGTAGCTGTCTAGTGTGAGACAGCGAAATAGAGAGTACACGAGTGAAGCAAAAAAAGGATTACTAGCATCAAGTAATCATAGGTTGATTCTTCTTTTGTGTAAACAAAACAGAGATTGTAGCAGAAAAATAGCATTTGACTTTAAAGGCAAACTCAATTAATTTGTTAATATTAAACTATATATGCACAATATGCCTGTCAAGCCAGCATGTTGTCCAATGGCTATGTCTAGAAGTAAATAATATGAAACAAGTCGTGCAGAGAGGCATCAGTGATCTTTTCAAAGATTAACCTTTAAATGTGACTGGACGGACACCACAGGCTTAACATTATATCGCTCAAGAAAAATCAACTCATAGTTTTAAAAATAGTAGACCTACATACATTAGCCCTTTTTTTTGTTACCTTGCACTTTGAAATTCTTCTAAAGTTAAAAATATATATTTTTTTCCATATGTACACCTGCTAATTATAATGAACATGCATCAGCTATACACTGATTAAACATCTAAACACCTTTTAAACATAAAAGGTAATGGCATTTTTCATACTTTGTACTATTTTGTTATTGTAATAGAGCTTCAGTTTGTCCAGTAGGATTTTACGATTCATGGATTATAATGCAACCTTTTCTTCTCTCTTAGAAATCAAAGCTGAATTTACAGCATCATTACTTTAAATCATTACATCTGTTTTAATATGATGATTTGTCATTGATCAGTGTTAAAAACAGCTTTATATTGTAATGAAAAATGTGATATAGTAAGCTACAAATATATATATAATTTTAAATGTGAATTTTATTACATGCTGAGATTCATAATATTGCTGTTTTGTTGCATTCACCCACCCATATTTTGATATGTACATGTAATAGACATGTAATTTACATGCTAAAGCAACACTGTAAAACCCAAAAAGTTAAAGTAACTCAAACCATTTGAGGAAACTGATTGCAACAAACAACTTAAGTTCTAAAACTAATCCTAATGAGTACTTTGAACTTAATCCATTTGAGTAACCGAAGCAATTTGAGCACAGTAAAACCCGATAAATGAAAAGAACTCAAACCAACTGAGTACTGTAAAGCCTAATAAGTTAAGGCAACTCAAACCATTTGAGGAAACAGATTGCTACAAACCATTTGAGTAAAAAAAAAACGAATATGAGTACTGTGAAGTTACTCCATTTACGTTTAAGGTAATGATGTATTTAATTAACTTATTATCTTCAACAATGAGTTTTAAACTCATTTCAAATAGTTAACTTTCTGTAAATTTTTAGTTAACCACACTCATTTCATTTGGTAAAGTTAACTGTTGGGTTTTACAGTGAATAAATCTAGAACTTTTGCCCAACTTGAGCATTCATTCATTCATTCATTTTCTTTTCAGCTTAGTCCCTTTATTAATCCGGGGTCGCCACAGCGGAATGAACCGCCAACTTATCCAGCATTTGTTTTACGCAGCGGATGCCCTTCCAGCCACAACCCATCTCTGGGAAACCAACTTGAGCATAATTGTTCTAATTTAAGAAAGAGGTGCATTAGCCCCACTTCATTAAGATTTTATCTAAATTTATATTTGATCAAATGTCATGACAACTGACTGAATGAATCACGAATCAATTAAATGTAGTTCAGAAAAGTTAAACTAGTCAGCTGGAAGCATCAGAATGTATTTGCTATGTACCTGATGCTGTACTGATGTGTGCCGCTGGTTGCATGGAAACTGATCAGTCTCTCTCTCTCTCTCTCTCTCTCTCTCTCTCTCTCTCTCTCTCTCTCGTTTCTAGACGCGTTCACGGCTCGCGCTGCGTGCGGATCATCGACACCAAGCTAGACGGAATATTTGCGCAAATGACACTGGACTCCGTTTTCTGCAACAAACAGAAGAATGCCGTGAAGAGCAGTGGGTATCTCAGAAGACAGAGAGGAGAAATGTGAGTCAGTCTTGGGCATGAATGAGAAGTGTTCTAAGAGCGCACAATGTTATGCCGACGCGTTTGAATTTGGAAACGACACACTTGGCAGCTATTAAAAACGTTGATATATAGTTCTAAATATGTTTAACTAAAGATCATATTGTTGTGTAAACTCTTGGTTT
>CAIGQQ010000153.1:2436896-2438778 GCA_903798035.1 Danio albolineatus
GCAAGGTTAAAATCACTTTTCTTTTGAACATGGGTAAATAGATGTCTTGGCTTGTTTTTTTTTTTTTTCCTTTTTTGGCAAGGGAATGCTTTGGCCACTGAAGCATGAAAGCTGAGCTAATGTCTTCCTTTCGCTCTCTCTCTCTCTTTCTATCTCCCGTCTTTAGCCTTCAGTTAAGGATCTATTTGCCTGGCATTTCAGCTGCTTTTGTAGTCTAGAACGTCTTATTCCCCCTCCCTTTAACAAACAGTCGCTTCTTTAGGAGACTCCCACTCGTTATGTGATACTAAAAGGTACTTAGAGATCGATTTCATTTTTAATCTGCGTAAGTGGACAGTGGCTGGTCCGCTACCATTTGTCAACTGCAAACCCGACTTTTGCATTCTGGATGTGTTGTTTGACATTTCAGAATTATACACCAGATAGATGTGCTGTAATGCTAATATATTCCTTTTTTATTTTTTAGTAAACTGTAGGCTTGTGCATGGTTGAAACCATTTTTTAATTACCATGGTAAAGGTTGAAAATTATTGCAGCCAATCAAGGGAGCTGCCTTCTGGAGCATGTTGCTCTGAAGATTTGTAAGAGGATAGCTGCTTCTTATATGCTGCTAATATATTAATGAGCAAAGGTGGAAAGCTATTTTTAGATGGTTACACAAAAAAATTGAAAAGTGTGAACTACAAAAGTTGATCATCTTTGCTCGCACGTCAGACAAAAAAAAGCTTCATCTTAAGTGAAACTATTATTATGGATTACCGACCACAATGCTGCTAGGATTAAATATCTAAAATGGCAACCACAGTTCAAATAGCAGGCAGTGTTTCTTGCCTTCCCTCTCTTGTACTGTACATCATTTAGGCTTTTCCATGTGCAATATTTAAGACTACCAGTACTGGTGTTAAGTCTAAGTTACAGTTTTTCTTAGGCGCTTTGGTACGTCTCTGACCAGAATTGAATTTCTCAAAACTCCTCACATCATTGTGTACATCAAAAAATGTATTTGAACAAGTTGTAAATACTTTGGTACAACCATGCAAATGGTTAATTCTCTGCTGTTTCCTACTTTATCAAATACTTATGTCATGTTGTTTAAAATGTATTATAATGGTCTCTGTTAAATAGTCTCAACAGATATGTATTATAATGGTCTCTGTTGGTCTAGTCTCACCCCAACCCCCCCAAAACATTTAGGTATTAGATCATAACATAATTTTTTGATGGTTGAAAAAGTTGTCATAATACTGTGTCATAAATACATTTCTATAGTTATTCGTTTGACATTTTTTCTAAATCTGTCCTGAATTGGTAAATTGCTCCCATATGAATCCTGACTTTCTCTTACGATTGTGAATTTCAAAGGAGATGTCACATTTCTATATTATTTTGTTGTTTTTGTTTTCTTTGTGCTATTCAGTGCTGTGTTTTCCTTTCTGTATCACAATGATATTTCCTGTCAACAAATTACAGTAAAATCGTAAATGTGAATCTTAAAAACTCTTAAAAAGACGTAACCTACAATTTCAATAAATCTGGATAAAAAAATCAAAACTATAATCAAAACTGTAGCCATGGTTTACATCAGAACATCCCTCCGGAGTACACTTTTATATTCATAACATAACTAAGCAATTAGTCCATACACAATGACACAAAGTAAATAAAAACAGCAATCCAGAACCATTTGTCCATACTTGTAGAACCATTTCGATTTAAATGCGGCAGACAGACAGACAGACAGACAGACAGACAGACAGATAGATAGATAGATATTATCAAAGAATATGGATGGATGGATGGATGGATGGATGGATGGATGGATGGATGGATGGATGGATAGATAGATAGATAGATAGATAGATAGATAGATAGATAGATAGAT
>CAIGQQ010000153.1:2442689-2463305 GCA_903798035.1 Danio albolineatus
GAAAGAAAGAAAGAAAGAAAGAAAGAAAGAAAGAAAGAAAGAAAGAACTAAGTTAATACATAATATATTAGTTAATACATTATGGTCAGATTTTTGTAACTTAAGATCGATTAATAAACGCATCACAAATATTGTATTTTGTTTTTCCAGATACCACATTAGCTATCCTTATTGTAAAGGATGCTTTTGTTTTAGCAACAGACAAATAAATTCGTAGTTATTCTTGTTTGCTTGATAGCATCAACTATACTGGAGTGCCAACTAGGCATTGTTTTGAGGTCTTGGTGATATCAGAGTGTGTTCAGTTCATTGATCTTGGCACTGTTTAGGAATAATATAAATGTCATACTGAAAATGACAGGTAAACCTTATTTTCATCTGTAATGCTTTTTTATTTTATACTTTAAATATGGATTGCACAGTTTTACCCAGCCTGATCTCATGAGAAAATGTATAGTAACACTTTATTTCAAAGGTCCATTTGAGTATTAGTTGACTGTCTACTTAATATCTGTTGATACTGACATTCAACAGACATTTAACTGACTATAAGAAACTTTGCAAGTCTACCCCTAACCCCAACCTAACAGTCTACTTATAATCTAATGAGAATTAGTTGCAATGTAACTTAAATTCAACAAACGGACCATCAAAATAAATTGTAACCGTAGGTATTTTACGTTTTGCCAGTTTATTGGCTAATTCGTATTCATACATACGAGTTCAGTCGCATAAAAATGTACAAATTTAAAAAGGAGGTGTGGCACCCAACCCCACCCCTAAACCCAACTGTCATTGGGTGATGAGCAAATCGTACTAAATTGTACAAATTAGATCATACGAATTGATGCGAATTAACCACTAAATGAAAAAGTTATGAATTGGCGTGAGATAGTGTTGGTTTTACCCTGTTCATTACATGGTTTACTAAACAAGCAAAAAAAAGAAAGAAATACTATAAATCATGGTAATGTCTGAATGCAATCTTTAAAAGCTCAGTGTATTGTTTGCAATATGTCAAACACAATCTTGGTCGTTTTCACAAACATGATTCGAAATTAATGAAATTAATGAACTAATTAATAATGTAGTATTATATATACTCATCTAATATATATATGTATATATATATATATATATATATATATATATATATTCTAGCTATAAAATCACAATGAAAGTAAACGGAGTAACTGATAAAAGGTTGCATTTATAGTAAAAAAAAAGACATTATTTTAGTTTATAATATGCAGACTAATCATTTCTGGATAAAGCTGTTTCCAATTTATTTTTGTAGCTTCTTTGCTGCCTTGACAACTCTGAAAACCCTAAAATGACTGTAAAAACTGACAGAAATGCGATTTGTGAAAGAATAATTTACTGAATTAAAGAATTTGTGTTTTTCTTTTCTTTTTTATTTATTCATTTAATGAAGGATGTCTTTTTTTTCTATGGCGTTGCTTGGGCAAAATATTTCAAAGTGCTGCAAAATGGGTTGTAAAATTGCACATTGATTTCCGACTGCTGCTGCAGCCTTCTATGTAAACTGTTCATCTTTTGTGAACACGGTCAGTGACTTTTAAAGAAATGCAAAGTAACTCAGCAGTGGCAATTAAACTTTCACATCTTTCTGCACAGCTGCAGACCTATATGTGAGTGTGTTTCTAAATGTGAAACTGATGACTGGCATGTTTTAGTCTGTTATTTACAGCGTAACTCGTAGCGGACAACAGCAGCAACAACGTTATCAGTTCAGTTGCATCTACAGTATGCATTTGAGAGTTTCTGTTACAGTGTTTCCAATCCCAGCTCCAGTGGGTGTCATTTTGGGTGTCTCACTTATCTGACCAATACATTATAATTCAATTCAATTCAGTTTATCTTTATTTCGCTATGGCGACCCCAGATTAATAAAGGGACTTAGCCGAAAAGAAAATGAATGAATAAATGTTTACGGTTTTGCTGTATTCTACTGTATACAACAGTAATGCTTGGAAAACATGGCCAATACAGTTTTTTCCAACTGCTTACACACAAAATCTTTTCGTCACTCGATTTTGGAAACATCTCGCTCAAAATGCAAAACTACACCTCAGATCTCCAAAACCAGAAGCTGTTTCTCTGCCTTGAACTCAGTTTTCAATTGCATAAAACATGTTTTTTTTTCAAAACACTACACACAGCTCTCTACCTAAAACACAAGAATCTATTAGGAGGCTACTTGCTTTCCTTTTCTAAACACAATCAATCAAAATGCCTCACTTATTCACCATGTCACATACACACACTCCTCACATGTGCAAATACTAATTTCTTAACTGATCACTAACCAATCACTGCTCTGCTCTATTGGCCAAAGGTCATGGGACACTGGGCTGTTCTGTTTCATGAAAAGTGTAGTTTTATACCTATAGGCATATTCAACTTTTCTAAATCCTATATTTTTAATTGCATTGGTGTTTACAATGTACCTGTTCCTCCTCTCTGCAGATTATTGTCACTGTAGAACATTGTATGGAACTGTAGATATAAGCCTATGAACCCAGCCAGCAGTGACGTGGGGCTCAGATGGGTTAATTACGGGTTCCATGGGAACTGTGTGGGCATGGGCATGGGCTTTGGCTGAGTGAAATCAGCGGGTCCCATGTAGGTTTTGTAGTATGAGTCCCACATAGGAAGCCCGTATAAGCTGATTACATGGGCCACATAAGGGACAGGCATGGGCCAAGTGGGCATGGGTTTGATCTGGGAACACATATATGGGCCTGCATGGCATATTTATGAGTTGAGTGGGCATGGGTTTGAACTGGGAATCCACATATGCATATATAATTTTTGTTGTTCAATTTAATATATTTCTTGCAGTTTAAAGCATCAAGTGTCTTGTATTTATCTTCCTTTATAATTTTTCTTAAATTGTTTCGTAAAAACCATTTGGCATGGCTGGGCTTTAATCGGCCTTGCATGGTTTGCCAGTTAGGACTAACATAAGATGCTTACAGAGCCCACTTTAAGTCCATATGGGCATACACGGTTGAATCCTGGTGCATGCCCACTTCAAACCCCTTTTAGGCAGGTGGGGCCCAAATGGGTCTGACATGAATTACCTAGTTAAAACCCTTTACAGGTCCCCCTAAAAGCCAATCTGCAAACCCACTTTAATCCCATTTGGGCAGGTGTAGCCCAAATGATTTTGGCATAAATTGTCCAGTTAGGACCCATGCAGTACCCTCACAGGTCCCACTTTTAGTACGTCTGGGCTTCCACATCTAGCCCCAATGTGGATCCCAGGTGCAAACCCCTAATGGGGCCCACATTTGCCACCCATAAAGCCCTTATCTGGGCCCCACATGTCATTGCTGCCTGGGAAAGAGCTTTAGATTTAGAACAAGTGTTGACATAGTATATCCAAAAGTTTTATATTATGAAAAAAGTGTTTGCTATCTGATGCAAATGCTTCATTCTGACGTGTGTTTATGACATTTTGCATTCTGTGTGTGCAGTTTTGAAAATTGTGTGCAGAGTATTGAAAAAAGGTGACATTGTTTTGAAAACGTGTAAGCAGTTGGAAAAAAGCGCAAATATTTTCTGTTTCTTTATTGCATTGATGTTTACAGTGTACCTGCTACTCCTCTCAGCAGATTGTTTTCACTGTAGAACATTGTATCGAAATGTATATATAAGCCCATGAAAGAGCAAAGAGCTTTAGATTTAGAACAACAGTGTTTACAATTTACAAACACTTATTTTTATGAAAAGTAGTGTTTGCTATTTTATGCAAATGCTACATTTTATGCAGTGTTACATTTTGACGGAAATGTGAGGCAATTTGTCTGCACAGTTTTGAGAATTTTGTGTAGAGTGACAATGCTTAAATCATTCTTTCATTGGTTTCAGCATCCATGATAAGTACTAGTACCACTGATGAACCATACAACACAAGCACCCTGACTGTCCATTGTAAACAAACATTTTCAGATACCAGATGAGATTGTGTCCATGCGTATGGCACTTATACACATATGTATATTAGATATAATTATTGCCATATAATGGTAACATGGGTTTATTAAATGACCATCATTTCAGTAAAAAAAGTCTTTATCGTTCTGCTAAAGAAAATATGCTTGGTTGATCTGGGGATGAGTTCAATTATCTGTTCTTTGTGTTTGTCCTATCCCTTTAAGGCTATTTATATTCCCCTGTAATATTCTGACATTCAAGCGTGCAGACCAGCAGCCTCAGAGGTGATGGCCCTCTTTTACCTTCCTGGGTTGCTGTAAGGCAGATTTTCCTGCCCTGGACTGTTGCCCAGGGAACACTGAGGAATCTTCCTGGCAGCCTACGGATGTTCCTAAAGGCCATTCCTATGGGAACCGGAAATTTCAACACAGGAGAAGAAAAACATGACCTAGTCTAGTTATAGAGCCTGAAATAGCCTGAGTCCCATATACTGGAAAAAGAATGAGATAACTAAGCAGTTGTGCCTCGATTGCAACTGTCATGTTGGTTTGATACATGAACTTTGACAGGAGGTAAGATCAACATAAACTGGTTTTTGCCACTCACTGACCTTTCTTTCTGTCACATGGTGTACATTATTAATTATTAATTCAGAGGAAAATGTGTAAAACATAATCATTGTGCAGATGAACCCAGTGTTTTTGCCTAGTTCTTTTTTAGTTTAATAGATCTATAATTTAAAGGGTTTTAACTAGCTTTAAATTAACAAATAGCACATTTCTAAATTTCACATTTAACACACATCTGCGTTTTGAGCATACATATATACATACATACAAACATAGATACATACATACATACATACGTACATACATAAAAAGTCTTCGGTTGTGATTTACCCCAACCCTCATCTTGTTTCAAACATGCATGTCTTTCCTTATTTTATGCATGTCTTTCCTTATTTTATTCCTTTTTACATTTTTTCAGCACATTACACTTTGTAAATATACTTTACCTCAGAGATCATACAAAAGTAAATACAAATTATGAACTGCATTCAAAACAATTCGTTTCATATTTATGGTTTGCCTGTAAAGATTTATAATAATAATATATATATGTGGCATCGCAGTCAGCCCCTTCTGGGAGTTGATTTGACCCAAGTAGCTGGGTTGATGTGCCTGTGTGGTGCTAGGGTTGCATTAATTGAAGTCTTAGAAATTATTACCCAAAAAATAACCCAAGTTTGGGTTACATAGCACAACCCAAAAACTACCCAAGACTCTGAAAATAACCCCCAAAAATTACCCAAATGCCTCAACCCAACGTTTGGGTAGAAAAAATAACCCCGGATTTTTTAGTGTGTATGTTGGGCCATTGGGGCCCATGTTTTTGTGTGTGTGTGTGTGTGTTATACATTACATGATTAAATAATAATAATAAATATTTATTTATTTAATTTTTTTCTATTGAGTTACATTTTGTTTTTGGGCGTAATTTCTTAACCAAATTTAGTGTTCAATTCAATTACAATTAATTGTAGGTAAGCATAGATATTTACATTAGATGTCACATATGCTGTTGATGTCTATTGGAAGGAATGCATCAATAAAGCTGCCATTTTAGTACAGGGTTGCGCTTTTTTTAAATGAATGTATTACCAAGTGCCACGGTGGCGTAGTGGGTAGCACGATCGCCTCACAGCAAGAAGGTCGCTGGTTCGAGCTTTTTTTTCTATTGAGTTACATTTTGTTTTGAGTGTAATTTCTTAACCAAACTTACTGTCCAATTAAATTGTAATTAATTGTAGGTAAGCATACAGTAGATATTTACTTTAGATGTCACGTACGCTGTTGTTGTCTACTGGAAGGAATGCATCAATAGAGCCGCCATTTTAGTACAGGGTTGCGCTTTTTTGGAATGAATGAAGGACCAAGGTGTAGTGGAGGACTGGCCATCTGGAGCCATAGATATGTAAACAAATATACATATATCTATGATCGGGAGTTTTCCAGGCGGTCAGTATGCAAATATTTTTTATTAATTAATTAATTCATTCATTTTCTTTTCGGCTTAGTCCCTTTGTTAATCGGGGTCGCCACAGCGGATTGAACCGCCAACTTATCCAGCATTTGTTTTACGCAGCGGATGCCCTTCCGGCCACAACCCATCTCTGGGAAACACATCCATACATTCTCATTCACACACATACACTATGGACAATTTAGCTTACCCAATTCACCTGTACCGCATATCTTTGGACTGTGGGGGAAACCGGAGCACCCGGAGGAAACCCACGCAACCACAGGGAGAACATGCAAACTCCACACAGAAATGCCAACTGGCCTAGCCGGGGATCGAACCAGCGACCTTCTTGCTGTGAGGCGAACGTGCTACTCACTACGCCACCGTGGCGCTTTTTTATTAATTATGAAAATTCTAATTTTACATCACTTTTCTACATCGATGGATCAGTGACCGCATGGGCATTATCGACAAAGAGTGGGTGTTTCTGTGCATGGAAATGCATTACCCTCCCTCCCTGTTAAATGTGATGTAATCCATGTCCTGAAACACACCCCCTCTCCCCTTTCACTTCTAATGCTAACAGAGGGAGGGATTCGTTTGTGAATGAATCTCTGTTATGATCGACTCGAGTGATCCATCAATAACCCTGCCTCAATGGGCATATCCACCTTTCTGATGTAAATGGTATATAATATTTCTAATATTCAGTAATTTAGTGTGGACAGTATGCACATTGAGGCGTAGACACTGTTATGCTACCAGGCACCCTTATAAGTTAGTTCAAAAACTAGCCGTTATTTCACTTAGCTAACAATAATACAAGTTTCACCGCAGCATCTTTTTGTTATATTTCATTTACATTGTTTGCTGATTTTATTCAACAAAACTAGCATAGGCCTAAAACAGAGATGCCCAAAGTAGGGCCCGGGGGCCAAAGTTGGCCCATTGCAACCTATGAATTGGCCCACTTTCCCATTTAAGAGGGGAATAAACTAGATTATTTTGTTTTAACCGCAATAAGTTCACTATAAAATGTAAAAAAAATACTGTATTAGTTATCATTAAATACTGTATTAGTTAATATAAATGTTAGTTCTATTAGTTAATCTAAAATTTTTATAGTAATTTGTAAACATTATCAAATAAATTAGGAAATTAGCCACGGCAACTATATTTACTGTACCCTCGGCCCACTAGCCTCGATCAAGTTTGGTTTGTGGCCCTTCGTAAGAAAAAGTTTGGCGACTCCTGACCTAGAATTTAGCCCAATTTGGTGCTACTTTGCCTGATGGTCATTGCAGTGAGTGACTGTATTATCATCAATAACGTTACTTGTTGAGTATAAAAGTTTGTAACATACAAAAACATAAAAAATTAAACCTCACCTACTGTATGAAGTGTTTTGCCTTTATGCTTTATTTATTTTGTTTGCTTGTTACTACACCCGTATGCAGAGCAAAAATCCAGCATCTTCAGATTGGCTTTGGTCTTGACTAGTGCGATTGAATGACTTTTGTCCTGGGAGCACTGTACAAGTGGCGGCGCTATTGACGCATACTCAAGGTTTGTATGCGATATCTAGTGTATTTATATGGTAGGTAAGTACCATTTTATAATCAATACAGAAATTGTATCTGTAAATGAAGATACAATTGTAGTGATCACATTTCATTGCCTGTAATAACACCAGCAACTGTGATATAACAACAGATTTTTTAAATGAACTATTCTAATAGACTAGACTGTTGTGATATTCTACAGTCTGTGCATTCATATACATAGAAGAAAAGACAAATGCAATCAGTTACATGCCATGCCATGAATTTTTACAAATGATTTCCCTTCAGAAATCTGTTAATATCAGCCCCAGAATATCAAATGTCTACACTTTGACACTGGTAGTAAAAATGCAGTGAAGCCCCAGAAAACTTTCTTAGAGGTGGCCAGAAGAGGCCATACCAAAACTTTGGGTGGCATACAAAAATTATGTATTCAGTCAGTGTAATGTGATATTTTTGTTTATGGTATACGAAATAATGTGGTTTTAATTCATTTAATTAATTACTCTATTGAAATTTATTCCTTGAAATAATTCAGCAAGTACATGTGCAACCCAAATAAAAATCAACACAAAAAGCATTCATACATACACACTCATTATATAGACCCTAATAATTTCATTTATCCATATTCCTTTTTTGAGCCACAACATTATTAACACAGATTCTTCTATTGATGTACCTTAAGGTAAATATTAAATCGCCGTTCCTGTCTATTGAAGGTGTGTGCGTTCTGTCAATGACGATCGGAGAGGGCAAGGGGCAGTGAATCAGCTATGTCAGTGGCACCAATCAATCCACAATAATTTAGTGGCTGCATTTTATCTATTTATATATTGTAATATTGTACATTTACATTTTAATTGTATTTAATTAATATTTAAATAAATATTATCAACAGCAAAGTCAAATTGGGGTGGCCAGAGTTTACAGAGGGGTGGCCGTGGTAATCCCCTGGCCCCTGCCAAAATACTTCATTAAAATATAATAATTTTTAAACTCTAAAATGACACTGGCAGTTTTATTAAATATTTGTGATTCAATAAGAATATTCAATCTTGTTGGGATCCCTAAACATTGAAATTTGACATTTGAAATTAAGATATTGTATGCTGGCCCCCCAAATGTCTTCTGTGTATTTGTTTAGCAGATCTAACAGAGACACTGAGTTCAGATCCACATGCAGAGATTTAATGAGCCACACTGAAAGCTAACAAATCTAAGTACTAATCCCAAGACAATTTGCAAAGGGTTAAAATATGCAGTCAGACATGATGAAGGGTAAACAAATGCAAATCACACAATTTAACAAAGGTAAGAGATAACAAACCAGGAGTCAGATGAAGCATGACAGACAGTATGATTAGAGAAAACTGCGGTGGCAATTACATGCAAGATGTGACAAAAATGCTTAGAGGGAAATGAAACTATGAATGCACAACAATGGAAAATGATGAGCAGGTGTAAGCAATCAAGATTGAAATCCTGGAAATGGCAGCGCCTTCCGCGAGTAAAATAATCAGCAGGCATTTCAAACACTTTATAAGTGTGAACATATGACAAGAAACATTTACAGTTCAAAGGATGTCTATTCTTTAATATACCAGATTGTGAATACCAGATTTTTCTTCTGATCTGAGATTATCATATCCATATCATTGCTTATATGTAGATCAACAATTACATTTTTTCTCTGTCGCCTTGGTACACTTAGTACATCAATTTGGCCAGAGAAGAAATTCTTTCAAGGTTTTTTTTCATTCACTTCCGTCAGTTGGTTAAGTTTGTTCCTCAACGCTGTCGCCAATGGCTTGGGACTCGTGGAGCTGCGCATTGATGGATTTGCTCTTTAGTGTTTGGACTTTCAGCAGTGACATTAAATCACACTGAACTGAACTAAGCTGACCTTTAACTCTGAAAACTGGACTGACACACTTCAGTTTAGTAGAACTTCTATGTGAAGCTGCTTTGACACAATCTACATTGTAAAAGCGCTATAGAAATAAAGATGAATTGAATTGAATTTCTCAGATCAGAATTGAAATTTGCAAAACAGTATGGCCCAATCCCAATTCTATTTTTGTACCCTTCCGCTTGGCCCTTGAACCAGAGTGTGAAGGTGAAGGGCTTCAAAATTTACCCCTAAGAAATGGGACAGCACTACAACATCTGCACACGTCATCTGCAATCTCTTGCGTTATATGAGATTGACGATCACAACTGCTGTTGTTATTCCAGCTGTGTTATTTTTTGTTATTTATCTTCAGGAAATCACCGAAGACTTATATCATGTTACCATTACATTATAATGTGGCAACAAGCCCATGGTCATATTCATCTATGTAAACACACAAAAACAACATTAACATTATACCAGACAATGTAAACAGCTCATTCCCAGCCACTAGACTTTTCTGACACAATATTTGAGTGTCATCAAGCGACAGAATGTTGTGGGACTGCTATACAGGAGGTATTATTATGGATTATAGATCGCGAAATTTAGCAGTTTTTTATTTTATTTTATTTTTAGTTTTTAGTTTTTTTTAAACCATGACAGTAAAATCGAATGTTTATGACAGTAGCCATGACAGTAAAATTGAACCGTTATGAATGTATTAAAACATATGCTTGATTGTTGTAAATACTCCTAATAATGACAAAAAAATACTAATTTGTGTATCTCCTTACTCCGTGTGCAGAAATGCTCATGTTGTAGATGGTGTATTCTGGGATATTGTCAGGGTTCTGCCACTCATGTCTTGTTAATTCTTGTTTTGGTGGCAGAGTCTGGACACTAGCTCTGTCTAGTCCTGTGCGTTGTCATTGTGTCTATGTATGAGTGCCAATTGTGGGCGCGCTTGGACTGTGCGCGCTCCCATTTGATACGGGCACGTGGGGTCTGGGCGTGTTCGCGATTGCGCGCTCTCGTCCTGGTGTTTGTTTGTTCTGTCAGCATCGCACTGTTTCATTCTCAGCGCCCCCATCTAGTTGGTTCCAGTTTGGGATGGCGCTGAGGTAAGATGTTTTCATTTTATTGTGTGCTTGTGTCTTGCGTTCAGTCCTCTGTTGCGTTTAGCACATGGTGTGTGTTTACATGTTGTCATGTGAGCACGCAGTTAATGAGTTCTCTTATTGGCTGCGTGTTCTAGTCTTTATGTGAGCACATGACTTGTGGTGTTGTGTGCTCTCCCGTCTTGTCTAGCCCTACCCTCAATGTTAACCCATTATTAGTCTATTATGTTCACCTGTTTGTTAATTATTTCTGCTTTAAATTCTCCTCATGTCTGCTGTCCTGTGCCAGTTCGTTGTCTAATTCCTGCCAGTCATGTTGTGTCGAGCCCTGTCCTGTCCAGCCCTGCCTTTTTTTCCTGCCAGCCCAGTAAAGTTTGTTTTTGCCTTTTAATTAATGTTTTCCCCCTTGGGGTTGTTTATTTTGCTGTTTGTTTTATTTTGTTGTTAATAAATACTAATTTTTTTCGTTGCAATTGAGTCCTCACTCCTTCTCCCCAACCCGAACCTTGACAGATATTTTCATACCCCCAGGTTTCGAGTGTGGTCTTGGAAAATCTCAGTTTGAAGGGGTATCTAGCCCTTCCCCTTAGCCCTACGCCTTCAAGCTAAAGAGAATTGGGACCCAACATCAAGCAAAAGAGAATTGGGACATCCTTACCCCTTCACGTGAATGCGCAAAAGGCAGGATAGGGATGTCCCAATTCTCTTTTGCTTGATGTTGTAACAGGGGAAGGGCTAAGGGGTAGAATTGGGATTGGGCCTAAGTGCGTTTCTCAAAACAACACGTACAAATAGCCAAAACATTATGAATGACCTGCTCAATATCATACATATTTGTATCAATGAACATGTCAGTGCCATCAGAATGATAAACCCTTGTGTCAATGTGTATGGATAAGACAGTAAATTGCTTAGTCATGTTGTCTATATATACTTGATGGTTCATGAGATGCACGTTCATTAGAAAAGTCAAGTTTCATCTGAGCAATTTAGTAATTCAGGACAGATTTAGAAAAAAGTCTAATGGAAAGCATAGAACACTGCTTTATGACAAAATATTATCACGAGTTGTTTTGCATGTAAAGACTTATGCTATGAACTAATGCCTACACTGTAAAATCCAATAAGTTAAGGTAACTCAAACCATTTGAGAAAACTGATTGCAACAAACCATTTAAATTCAAAAACTAATCCTAATGAGTACTGTGAACTTAATCCATTTGAGTAAACAAAGCAATTTGAGCACAGAAAAACCCAATAAATGAAAAGAACTCAAACCAACCGAACCTGTAAAACACAATAAGTTAAAGCAACTCAAACTATTTAAGAAAACCGATTGCTACAAACCATTTGAGTTTACAAAAAATGGATCTATATGAGTACTGTTAACATATGTGGTATTTCATTAACTCATTACCTTTAACAATGAGTTCAAAACTCTTTTCTAATAAGTAGAATTAACTTTCAGTAAATTTTGAGTTAGCTACACTCATTTCATTTGATAAAGTTGACTGTAGGGTTTTACAGTGTATGACCGTGAGACTATTTAAACAGAGACTATTATAATGCATCTAGATCAACATGACAAAACAATTGATAATGTAGGACACAGCATAGAATTACACATAATCATTTGCATGGGTGTACCCAAGCATTTGCAACTTTTTTTAAAGGAATGAGAGACTGTTTTTTTTTCTTTTTTTTTTTTTTTGATGTGCACAAGTGACACAAATATGTGAGCATTGGACAGGTAGTTTTGAGAATTTCAATTCTGATCTAAGTAATTTACCAAAGAGACTGAGAAAAACTGTAATAATGGATGTGGATGAAGTCTAATCTGACATGTAATGATGCAGCAAGTTTAAGCATTCCCTGAAAAGTACAACATTTTAATCACATCTCACATTGTCTTCCCTAAAATAATAAAAGACATACTAAAAAATATAATAAATAAATAAATGATGACAGAAATTGTATTGTTGGTGCGAAATACTCCCTCACTGTGACAAAAATGGATAGGGTCATAAACACAGCAACACAGGTTTACAAACAGTACATCATAAACAAACCTGTATGTAGTTGTAAGCAAGAAATGATTGGCCAGACCCAGAACATTCAGGAGAGAAGTTAAGAGGTCCAACAGGTGAGATTGTGTGTGTAGAGGGGGGTTGGTTTAACGGGTAATGTTACAGTACTCTGCCAAACACACACCTGTTGCCTCAGGTTCATTTACATTTCAAACTAGCTCACCTTGCACTCCTAGAAGGCAGAGAGAAGTGTGTGTTTGTCTGTGCCTGTGTGTGCATACACGCCTGGTATTCATCACGTTGTGGGGACAACATATGTATGGTAATAGTAATTTTAGACCTTGTGCGAGGTTTTTTAGGTTTCCTAGAGAGCGACAGCTAATGAATCAACCAGAATAAGGTATTTTGAAAATGTGAAGCTTAAGATTTACATTTTTTTATTTAAATTTTATTTTTTTGTGATGGTTGATTTTAGTGACAGGGTTGGGGGAAACGTAAAGAATATAATCTTTACAGTATAAAATTAATTCCCTATAAAATATGAAAATTCTCTCTCGTTCTCTCATTGAAATGCCATGGGCTGCTCATTTTGAGGGCGGAGATGATTGTAAACCTGTGTGGGAAATCATGTACAAGCCACTATTTTTTTTTTTTTTAATGCCAAGTATAGATGTCATTGTTTATACACAGAGCTTTTTTTATATATATAAACCCACTTCATTCATTCATTCATTTTCTTGTCGGCTTAGTTCCTTTATTAATCCGGGGTTGCCACAGCGGAATCAACCGCCAACTTATCCAGCATATTTTTACACAGCGGATGCCCGCCGTAACCCATCTCTGGGAAACATCCATACACACACTTTCACACTCATACACTACGGACAATTTAGCCTACCCAATTCACCTATACCACATGTCTTTGGACTTGTGGGGGAAACCGGAGCACCTGGAGGAAACCCACGCAACCACAGGGAGAACATGCAAACTCCACACAGAAATGCCAACTGACACAGCCAATTGAGGATGCTACATGGCATCGTTGCCGTTAATGCTTTTGTCAGCAAAATTAATTCATCTGTAGAAAGTAGTTGTCCTTTTTGTGATCAAAGTGTAACCATTTTTCATTGTTTTGTTCACTGTGAAAGGCTTAAAGATTTGTTTCTGATGTTTAGTTTTATGTTTGCGGATTTTTAAGGTCATTTTTTCGAAAGATTGGTTTCATTTTTGATTTCAAATTTGCAAAAATGAAGAGAAAAAAAAAACGAATTTTTTATTTTGTTTTAGGAAAAGCTAAAATGGCGATTATCGTATCGAGGATGAAGTCTGTCGCGATGTGTCGAGAAGTTTTTAAGATCTTAATTAAAGTGAGAATCAAGTTTGATTTGGGTTTTTTATAAGAATGTCAATAATATGGAGGAGTTTATAAATCTCTGGATTTATAAAGAAGGTTGTGCTCTGTTAAAGATGGAGAACTAATATTTACTAAATGGCTTGAGTAAAATGTACCTTTGTAATACTGACATCTTTAATAGGGTATGAAATAAAGTAATAATAATAATAATAATAAAAACTCTCTCTCTCTCTCTCTGTGTGTGGTTGAGGTAATACCCCTAATGTTTATCTTATAAATTTATTTTTAAAAATGCTGAATGTTTTCTATCAGTGTTGTGGTTAGCCAGCAAGAACCGGCTAACCACAATTGGAATTACACCTCTAATAGATGCTCAAATATCTAATAGACTTATCTACTTGACCATTTTGAGGGATGTAAACAAAAACAATGGTCCCAACATATTTCCTGTTTTACATTTTTCATTTCTACAGCTTCTGAGAATCCAAAAAGAGCCACATATTGATAAATAATGTTAAGATATTTTAACAGTAAGGTATTAAATTACCTCATTACAGTTATGAAATAGTTTGACAACAGACTGGAAATGTTCATAGGCCACTGACATGACCACCCTGAAATGTCATCTACTACACAGGAATGAATGGCTTTCCAGGTTTCTCATAAAAAAATGTGTCAGACTGATAACGACAGCCAAAAGTGAGAACAATGTCAAATTTACAGCCTTGTCCATAGATGCTGCAAAACACCACCCATTAGCTATTCGCTATTTACCATTTTATTCACTAATACATTTTTTCTTTATGTGACACTAAGATGTTATAACACTTAGCTTGCTAAAAGTATCGCTTTATAAATAAATAAATGAATTTTTTTTTCAGCTTAGTCCCTTTATTAATCAGGGGTCGCCACAGCGGAATGAACTGGCTAAATAAATAAATAAATATTTAAAAACCTTCAAAAATAAGATTCTGATGACGATTATGCATCATCATTGTCTTGTGAAAAGGGTCCATAATGCAGCTGAACATACGATTACAAATATTTAGAAGCAATATATGGTATCAGATGACATGGTATTCATAATTCATTCATTCATTTTCTTGTCGGCTTAGTCTCTTTATTAATCTGGGGTCGCCACAGTGGAATGAACCGCCAACTTATGCAGCATGTGTTTTACGCAGCGGATGCCCTTTCAGCTGCAACCCATCACTGGGAAACATCCACTCATTCACAAACATACACTAGGGCCAATTTAGCCTACCCAATCCACCTATAGTGCATGCCTGCGGACTTGTGGGGGAAACCGGAGCACCCAGAGGAAACCCATACTAACACGGGGAGAACATGCAAACTCCACACAGAAATGCCAACTGACCCAGCTTCTTTCTTGCTGTGAGGCGATTGAGTCATGAACTTTGCATCTTCAACGAACTCTTGTGTTATAGTAGAGTATTGATAGACTGTCAATTAAATAAATTAACATATATGTAAAGTTACAAAGGTAAATGTCTATTGGGGAACCATCAGATTTTAAGAAGCTTGTTAAGACACTAACGATTGTAAGATGACATGTAGACACAAAGTTATTTGTAGAACAATATAAGCAAAAGATCTAAGGGACTATCAGGACACACATTTTTTTAATTCTATAAACAACGCCGTCCTCTACAGGTTAGTATCTGAACTACGATTTAAAGTAAAAATTTAAAGTAAGTATCCTCATACTTTCGTTTTCACTTATATCCTATTTATGTCATATTAAGCTAACCACACTCCTATACAACCAGATTCGATCAATAAATAAGTTTCTGTTTTAAACACTGTGAAACTACGTGTACAGACAAGTCTACAAAACTACTTTATAACATGAGATTTTTAGAGGACCTATAACCGCTATATTAAATGTTAAAAAATGACACTTTTGGGGTCATTTAATTTTTAATCAATCTATCTCTAGTTAAAAAGTACAATAAAAAAAAATGTAAAATGTATATTAAGAATGATGGCTACTTGCTTCAAACAAATGCCAGTATCTTTGAGGAGACTGCCCTGACGTTTTCAGAAATAATGTGCCATGTAATATCACGCCTCATCGCTCCATGTGATCCCACCCTGCCTCTATAATATTCAGTCTGGACTCTATGCAGACCATTTGATGTAGATATTTTAAGCATATCCAGGCCATAACAGTTTAGCCTTTGTAATTAGTTGGCATTTATTTTCAGTGTTTGATTCGGAGATTAATTGATTGATTAAAAACATTTTCAGTTGGGGTACCAAGGTGTTGCTTCAAAAACAAAAACAAAAAAACCCTGCTGATCTGATTTATAGGACCCATACTTCAAAAAGATGGCACAAAATGCTTCTTTTCTGAACCTACGGTGCTGCAAAAACTTTGAATAACTATTTTTTTTAAAGGGTTGACTATAATCAAAGCAGACTGCAAAGCAAGCTCAGGTGTCTCATTATAGGCACATGTTCAATTCTGTAAACGTTCAGAAAACCTCCACACAGCTTGAGTCAGGCAATTAAAATCTTCAAAGAACTCCTGAGGTCTTTTATTCATGCATCCTTGGAAGACAGGTTTTTGATCAACCAGTAAACGCTTAGAGAATGAAAGGTTGGTTATGAATTTTAAGAATGGACAGATGAACGACTTAAGCCCTTTTCTTGATCATCTTCTACTTTCATTTCCTAAATGTAAAAAAGAAAATAAATTCTTTGAACTTCTTAAGTTATTAAATCACAATGTTGCTATTGCTGTTTTTTCTCTTTCTCCTATATATTTATTGTATGAATTATATTTGTTTGATCATTTTGATTTGGTAGATTTTTGTGCAGACGTTCGAGCTTTTTCCATTAATAAAAAAAAAAAACGTAACATGCATGTGAAAAAAAAATTAAGATGACACTGAGTGTGTCATCGAGGTGAACGGTCAAATACATCAAGCTCATGGAACGGATGTAACCTAGAGTCAATTAACAGACGACAGCATCATTTTACATTTAGATTGATACACTAGGGCTCGCATTTATGGATCTACTACATGCCCTTGGGATAAAGCAAAATGTTGTTTTTCCCACCCATCGCTTAAAGCATACTTTAGACCTAATTCTCTCTTACGGAATTGAGGTCACTGATGTAGAGATTATACCACAAAGCGACGATATTACAGACCACTACCTCTTACTTTACAAGCTATGTTTACCTGACATTAGCAGATCCGCACCAATACATTGCCTTAGTAGATCTATCGTTCCGTCTACCAAAGAGGAATTGGCAAATAACTTGCCTGATCTTTCTTTATTTTGAAATGCGCCCGCAAATGCAAATGACCTCGATGTAATAACTAGCAGCATGGATGCCATCTTTACTAGCACACTATATACTGTGGCACCCATCAAATTAAAAAAAGACTAGAGAAGATAAAACTACACCATGGTATAACAGTCATACGCGCGCTCTCAAAACAGCAACCCGTGCCTTGGAACGTAAATGGAAAAAAACTAATTTAGAGGTCTTTAGAATTGCGTACAAAGACAGTATGTCCAGCTATAGGAGGGCCCTCAAATCTGCCAGGGCCGAGCACCTCCGTAAACTGATACCCTAACCATAACAATCCTAGATTTCTATTTAACACCATTGCTAAATTAACAAACAATCAGTCATCGTTGGAACAAAATATCACACCGCAAATGAGTAGCGAAGACTTTAGGAATTTTTTCAGTGATAAAATAGAAGGCTTCAGACAAAAAATTGATGTTAAAATCTCTGTACAGCCTTATACTTCAGATCCAATAAACATTCCACTGAACCAAATTAGCCTACAGTGCTTCGAGAACATAGAACAGGAAGAGCTAAATAAAATTATAAATAGTTCTAAACCAGCTACGAGTATGCTAGACCCAATTCCAACAAAATTACTGAAAGAACTGCTACCTGTAATAGGAGAACCTCTTCTTAACGTTATCAACTCTTCTTTGTCATTAGGACATGTTGCAAACTCTTTCAAGCTCGCTGTTATTAAGCCTATTATTAAGAAACCACAACTAGACCCCTGCAACTTGGCTAATTATAGGCCTATTTCAAATCTTCCATTTATGTCTAAAATACTAGAAAAAGTAGTTTCTGCCCAATTATGCTCCTTTCTGCAGATGAACAATGTTTTTGAGGTGTTCCAGTCAGGTTTCAGGCCTCATCACAGTACAGAAACTGCTTTAGTGAAAATAACCAACGATTTACTATTAGCTGCTGGCCAAGGGTGCATCTCGCTGTTAGTCCTGCTAGATCTTAGTGCCGCATTTGACACAATTGACCACAATATGCTCATAGATCGCTTAAACTCTACAGGTGTCCAGGGAACGGCTTTACAATGGTTCAAGTCATACTTAACTAATCGTTACCAGTTTGTGAATATTAATGGACAACCTTCACAAGTCAGGCCAGTAAAGTATGGGGTGCCTCAAGGATCAGTTTTATGCCCTTTGCTGTTTACAATATACATGCTGCCCCTGGGAGACATTATTAGAAGACACAGGATCAGCTTTCACTGCTATGCAGATGATACTCAATTATATATTTCTACTAAACCTGACGAGTCTAAACTATCAAAACTAACTGAGTGTATTAAAGATGTTAAAAACAGGATGATCAACAACTTCCTTCTCTTAAACTCAGACAAAACTGAACTATAACTTATAGGACCTAAATCCTGTACACAGCAGATCTCACAACTCGACCTGCAACTAGAGGGATGCAGAGTTAGCATTAGCTCTACTGTTAAAGATCTGGGTGTCATATTAGACAGCAATTTAACTTTTAAAAACCATATCTCCCATATCACAAAAACTGCATCCTTTCATCTGAGAAATATTGCTAAGCTACGAAGTATGCTATCCATCTCAGATGCAGAAAAGCTAGTTCATGCTTTTATGACTTCTAGGCTGGATTACTGTAATGCTCTGCTCTCTGGTTGCCCAGCCTCCTCTATTAACAAACTTCAGCTAGTACAAAATGCAGCCGCCAGAGTTCTTACCAGGTCTAGAAAATATGATCATATCACCCCAATTTTATCCTCATTACACTGGCTGCCTGTTAAGTTTCGTATTGAGTTTAAAATATTACTTCTTACTTATAAAGCATTAAATAATCTAGCTCCTGTTTATCTAACCAACCTTCTGTCTCGCTACAATCCAACCCGCTCTTTAAGATCTCAAAACTAAGGGCTTCTGGTAGTACCTAAAATAGCAAAGTCAAGTAAAGGTGGTCGAGCCTTCTCATTTATGGCTCCCAAACTCTGGAATAGCCTTCCTGATAATGTCCGAGTCTCAGACACACTCTCACAGTTCAAAACTAGATTAAAGGCCTATCTTTTTAGTAAAGCATACACTCAATACATCACTTAGCGGTATGATGCATGAATGTGCTCCACGCATCTGGTTTAAATACACTGTGAACAGCAGCTACGCTAATTATTCTCTTTGTTCTCTATTTCCAACAGGGGATACTCATCCCGAGGCCCCCAGAGACTATGCAGCGCCATGGATGCAATTCAAGACCCGTGACGAGACGATTCCAAGGCTCCATAATCCTGGACCTCGCTGTATCCTGAGCAGCTGCTTGGCGGAGTAGCAAGCAATAGACGATTCCTGTAACCCTCTTAGGACAGACGAGCCTCGAGTTCTCCAACCTCTGGCGCCTAGACTGCAGCTAGAGCTGCGCACCGATGAATTACTCTACAGTGTTCGGACTCTAAGTAATGAATGTTAAACAACACTGAACTGAACTCAACTCAAACATTAATAACTAAACTGACATTTTTAATTTACTATAACCTTCTATGTGAAGCTGCTTTGACACAATCTACATTGTAAAAGTGTTACAAATAAAGGTGAATTGAATTAAATTGAATTGATTCACGTTTAAATCTTTCTTTTGAAACAGCTTCGAAATGATCCCGCAATACAAAGATTACCCATATTTTGTTATAGATCAAATGAAACAGAATATTTCTTGACAAAATTTAGATTGGATTGTTGAAATAAATGTTGAAAACATCTGTTAAAAATCCAAGATTCATCATCTGAATGCAGTGTCAATGTGTGCACTTATTAAAGTGAGTGCATGTGTGTTGTCTATCTGTCTAAAAGAATGAGCGAGTTCATGGTAATGGAGGGTTTTGTGGGAACACACTGAATTTAGCAACACCAATCTTCCTCTTTTCTCTGTCCATCTCTGCATGTTTCTGTTTCTTTCCCATTCTCACTATGAAAAGAGATCAATCTTTTTATGGTAAAACCATAGACTGAGCCTGTACATGATGTGATGCTGATTACTCTTATTTACCATAGTTCTTACATACGATATTGCTTGTTTCCATAGAAATCTTTCTTCTGCTTTCCCTCATCTCATTGACACAATCTCTCACTGTCTGCTTCCTTTGAAGGAAATTCTGCCTGTGCTTTATTACACAACCTGTAACTTGCGTTTGTACCATGGGTTTTTGATGTCATGATGACAGAGTAGGAAATAATGAGTGATTGACTCAACTCATCAAATGTTGCAGGCAAATTCAATCAACCTATCTATCTATCTATCTATCTATCTATCTATCTATCTATCTATCTATCTATCTATCTATCTATCTATCTATCTATCTATCTATCT
>CAIGQQ010000153.1:2468305-2481871 GCA_903798035.1 Danio albolineatus
TTCTTCAAAATATATTATTTTGTGTTCAGCAGAAGAACGAAACTCATAAAGGGTTTAAAGCATGTCATTATTGTTTAAACTGCCATTTTTATTTGGGATTTTCAGCGATTAACTCTTAAGCAATTACATTTAGTTATTTTGGTAACACTTTATTTCGATGGTCCATTCGAGTATTAGTAGACTGTCTACTTAATATCTGATGATATTGACATTCAACAGACATTTCACTGACTATAAGAAACTTTGCAAGTACATGTCAACTTACACAAACCCAACCTAACAGTCTACTTATAATCTAATGAGAATTAGTTGGCATGTAACTTAAATTCAACAAACGGACCATCAAAATAAAGTGTGATCTTGGTCATATGTTTGTTTAAAGATTAATTTGTCATTTGGATAGTCTAGTGACTAGAAACTAAGCGACTGTAGAGTTGATGCTTAACTTTAAATGTTACTTAATACTTCATATTCTTAGCGCAGAGTATTTTTAAATATGTAAGTATGCAATGCACCAAGACATTTCTGAATAATTCGTTCTCTTCTTGGAACTGAAATAACTGGTAACTACACAAAACGATTCACATACTTTTGAAATCATAATGACATGTGAAGTTTGAACTTTTGCATTGTGAACATTTTTGTTTGACAGCCAATTGCTTTATGGGCTCACAGTAAGCTAATTTCTCAGCTCTTGTATGTTCATAGGTTATTGTAGTAATCTATGGCAGATGCAATAAGCAGAACATTTGTCTTTTGTTTAAACATGTCTTGTCTTTTCTCTCAGAGTCTGACTTGGGGCGACAGCACAGATAAGCTGCAGTACTTAAAATATAACATACCCTCAGCCCCTGTTCTCCAGAACATCACTGATATCAGCAGTCTGGTGAGTTTTAAGAGATTTTTCAGATGTGTTTAGTCTTGCATGACAAATAATTATCATTGTTTTAATAATTGTCATACGAAAATCTATGCAGACTGTTAAAGTGTATTATACACTTTCTGTTCTACACTAAAACCCAACAGTCAACTTCTTTGAATGAAATGAGTGTAGTTAACTCAACATTTACTGAAAGTTAATTCTACTCATTTGAAAGGAGTTTTGAACTCAGTGTTGAAGGTAATGAGTTGACGAATTATCTAATTACTTTAACTTAAATGGAGTAAGTTCACAGTACTCATAAACTGTAAATAAAAATCCGAAATTTTATGGTTTATTTCTGGCAGCTGGGGTGCCGAAAACCCCCCCATAAAATAACAGCTGTTAAATTACAGAAATATATCGTAAAATAACGGATATTAAATGACAAAAATTTATCAGAAATTTAAATTTAAGGAAATTTCTGTCATTTAACATCCGTTATTTTATGGTATATTTCTGTAATTTAACAGCTGTTATTTTATTAATTTATTTATTTTTAATAAAATAAACCATAAAATTACGGATTTTTTTTACATTGTAGATTAGTTGTTGTTTTGTTTTGTTTTTTAACTCAAATGGTTTGTTGCTATCGGTTTCCTCAAATTATTTGAGTTGCCTTAACTTATTGAGTTCTATAGTACTATAGTTGGTTTGAGTTCTCTTCATTTATAGGGTTTTACTGTGCTCAAATTGCTTCATTTACTCAAATGGATTAAGTTCACCGTACTCATTAGGATTAGCTTTTGAACTTAAATGGTTTGTTGCAATCAGTTTCCTCAAATGGTTTGAGTTACCTTAACATTTTGGGGATTTACAGTACAAATAAGGGACTTGTTGCATATGCGTAGCCACCATGTTAAAACTGTTTTTGCCAAGGGGTCAGACTCAAATTAGAGAGGTCAAATGTTTCGTAATGGACTTTATAGAGATATAGCCAGTCTGAGAGAAAGAAGAATGGTCACTAACCTTTTAAAGGTCAGTCTAAGATGTACAATTTGCATCTGGCATGGGCAAACAGTGTTTCTAATTGTTGTAGTATTGTAATAGTTATAACAGGACTGCACATAAACCATGACATCTCTCTGTCACAGGAAACCTGTCTTGATAAAATAGCGAAGGGGCTGAAACTACATCTAAACCTCTTGAAAGAGCTAATTGAAGCAACCAAGCTGTCGCAGACTGACCAGGTCACAGAACTGCAAGCTGACATCCAAGAACTTGTGCTTCTGATCGAGGAGGTGAGTAGAGGACATTTTATTATTCTTTTGAACGACTGACATATAGGATCAGCTTCAGAATTTAAAGTTGAGTCAAGGACTCAGTGAACAAACTCACTTTTACATGGGGCTAAATTTAAATCTAGCCTGGCATCAGATTGCAATGCTTTGCTTAGGATGGCAGTCAAGTGGTGCGTTTGAACTAGTAATATAAATAGAGCAGGTCAAACAGATCTTATGAGAAGTCAGAATAACTGGCACAAGATGACAAAAACGTTCTTCACACTTAAACCGAATCCCTAAACCTTACATGGAACTAGCTTTCTTAAACAATGTTTAACTGAGTGGTCAGTTACACTTAGTTTTATGGTTCTCTTGTTACTATTCATTTGAATACAGAGTGATATTATTTTACATGTACTTACTATGTGGTTACAATCAGAATTTTATTTAAAGATATATGTAATGTGTACTAACGGTATACTTAAGAAAGAGCTGTTGTAGTAGGTAACTATATGTTTATGTGTACTTTTAAGTCAATGATGAGTGCATATGTGACACTGGAAAACAAAACTAGTCTTATGTTGCACATGTGGGAACAGCCAAAGATAGATTGCACGAGTCAAAAATGTTGATTATTATGCAAGGAAATCATTAGAATATTGAATAAAGATGATCTTCTATGAACACATAGGAATTTTCTTTCTGTAGACCTCTTCTGTTATTCTTTGCAGCGTATGTACAGTTATTTACTGCAAAAATTTTTTATGAAATAGACAGTTAATCAAAGAAATTATTAATATCTTGTATCATAAAGTATATCTAAAATAGACTGATGAATGAAAATTCCTTTTGTAAACCATTTAAAAAGGATATAATAAGAATGAACGATAAAGATACTGTTGTACATGAATTCATCTCTTGTTCAGAATTTGATTCAATAGTCAATACTAAAAATATAGAGCTTGTACTGCCAGTGTAAAATGTAAATAAATTACAGTAAAAGTACCGTAAACATACTGTAAAATTAAATTATGGTACAGGGCATTTTACCATGAAAAAAGTTGAGGTAAGGCACAGTAAAATGAAATTGTGATAGGACCCTGCTACTGTAAAAAAACAATTTACAGGTACATGTAAAGGGGCAGTTGCGGTAAATTGCTGACAACAGTGCTGCCAGTAAGAGAACAGAACAGTACAGTACAGTACAGAAAAAATAGAATAAAATGTCTAACACCTATGTTTTAATAGTAATGCGTTGCTAAGAAGTAAATATGAAATTTTAAAGGCGATTTTCCCAGTATTTTGATATTTTTTTTAACTCTCAGAATCTAGATTTTTTTTTTTAATATCTCAGGCAAATATTGTCCTGTTTCAACAAACCATGCATCAAAAGATCACTTATTACGTACAAGCAAAACATGATTCCAAAATAAAGTGCTTTCAGTAATAATGCATAATTAATTGTTATTACTAGACTAATTACATGTAACAAGAGGATTATAAGATAAAACGTTACTAAAAAATCACTTTTTAATCACCCTCAAGTGTTTCCAAACCTTTTTGTTTCATTTCATGTTGAACACAAAAGAAGATATTTTAAAGAGTGCTGGAATCTATAGTAACAACTGATATCCATAGTAGGAAAAAAAATGTTATGGAAGCCAGTAGCCAGGTTTCCAACCACCTATTTTTATGCGCATTTTGGATATGCGCATAAAAAAAAACATATGCGTATAACTGAGTAGGATAAATTGTTTATTCGATAAGATGCGCATAAGCTATGATGGAAACACTTTTACCAAACAAACTCCAGTATGCGCATTAAAAAAAAGTCTTGTGATTTAAGAGATAATGTGATGATAAAAATGTGTGTGAATGGACAAACCAGCAGGCTGAGCACACTGTAAATGTTGTCTGAAATGTTGTTTTGGTCATTCTGAAAAGCTTTAAACATTTCAGTATTAGTGTTATTATATTATTAATGACCTCAAGAATCAAGAGCGTCCGCGTCTCACGCCTTCAAACACCACCGCACGTTCACTGCGTGTCAGGATTGCCTTCTGAAGCGCAAGTCCTTTATTAAATGAAGAAAAGATTCACGCAGCTTCTCCTGCAGCAAATTCTGTTTTTTACTGTTGGTATTTGGCGCCAGTTAATCAGGAAGTTACGATTTTGTTCGATTGACTCGTTATATGGAAACGCTGCTTTATTCGAACATCCTTTATGCAATATTTCGGTTTTGCTCATAAAGTTAATTCGCAATTTTGGATGGAAACATAGCTAGTAGTTACTGGTTTCTTTCATAGAAAGTTGGAAACTGGTAACCACTGACTTCCATAACATTGTTTTCCTAAATGGAAAAATTTAAAATTGTGTGTAAATGACAGATTTTTAATTTTTGGGTGAACTATGCTTTTAAAGTCCAGAAGTACTGTTTGCATACTGCAAAATAAAGTGCAACCAATATTATTTAGCTTTGCTTACTCAATGTATTTTTGTATTTTCAACAACTGCAGAATCAGTCGGGATTTAACCCATCACAGCAGACATCAGAAGAGCAGTCCCGGAGCTTCAAGCTCAATCTGACCCAACATCTAACCAGCGAATTCAAGACTCAGGCAGCGGCTCACCTCATCCTTCAGCAGCTGCGGGACTTCAGCGGTGACGTCCTTCAGAGGATCCTCAGTATCCGTAGTATGACCACTGACAATGTCCATCTCAGTGACCCCTAATACTGCGCAGCTCTGCGTAAATGCAGCTTAGTGGTCTAGTTAAGCCCAAAGTAGACTTAAATTTTCATTCAGAGCTTAATGTACATACTCAAAACTTCTTTCAAAACTACTTTCTTTTTCCATTTAAAATCTATTTCTCTATGGAGAAAAAGTACTTATACTCTATAGAGTATAAAATAGACATCGCTATGGCCACTATCAGCTGTTCCTACACGTGTGGTGGTCGAGTTTCAAAACAATTCAGCTTTTGCCACTGTGTGGATTAATACTGAATGCATTTTATGGTTAAGAGTAGAGCAATATGCTGGTGTTAAACTGCACTGCTTTAATGCACTCCTGCATTGGACTCACACATACACCCTGCACTCTGACTACTTCAAAACTGTTGATAAGCCATGATGGACATTTCTCTCTGTCTTACGCTGAACGCAGTCGACCGATCGCAGTAGACTAGGTCATCGGACCATTTAGCGCAGATTAGCATCGCTCTAAGGAGGGGTTTGGGAACAAATGAATCGCTAAACAATTCATATGGGAGTCGCTGGGATAGTTAGGTAAAAAAAAATATATTAAACATATTGTAAGACAATAAAATTGTTTTAGTTTAGTTTAAAAGTTTATTAATCTGCATGGGGCAATTCATTCTGACATGGTGGTGCTTCACATATAACAAAAATGACACACCTAACACAATAAACACCAATAATAATAATAATAACAACTAATAATAATAACAACCCATCGATTAACTACATTTATTTCGTAACCGACTTGCTTCAGGCACAAAAGTAAATTTATAACGATTTGTGGAACATCATATCGTCTTTAGACGTCGCCCAAGGGGCACCCACTCAAAATATCTGCTCAAAGGGTACGTACTGTCTCCTAATATTTTATGTGCCATCCTCAACACCTGCTGTTCGTAATAGTATGCAAGACTTCGCAGGGAAACTCCTAATATTTTTTAGTACAAATTAACAATGCCTTGAAGACGATTCTTGTTTTTTATAGATAGTGAAGAATAAAGGACAAAACATCTTCAATAAATGAATTTATTGACCTTGCATGCATATCAGAACCCGAAAACCAAAACGTGACCTTATTTTTAATGCATAATAGTGGCTCTTTAAAACTGAAGTATACTTTGGGTTTGATGATGACGAAATCAAACACGGTGAAGCGACCAAATAATAATAGCAATGAAAAATTGTCAGTGTGATTTTAGCAGAAGTGATTTATTTGTTGGTGGACGATTATACTTTTATTTTTTGTATTTTGTGTATTTATTAATGGTTATTTATTTCGTTTTCATTTATTGAACTTATTTATTATTGTTGTTGGATATATTATTAATTCTTAAAACTGCAGCAGGATGAAGTCAGGCCATGTTTTTGTAAATGACTTATAGTACCATCAGATAAGCTACGAATGTGATGATGTCTAATTTAATTTGATTTTGTGTATCACTTTATTTTGATGGTCCCTTTAACGCATTTTACTGGATGTAAGTTACATTGCATCTACATGCCAACTCATTCTCAATAGATTATAAGTAGAGTGTTAGGTTGGGTTTAGGGTTAGTATAAGTTGATATGTACTTAGAAAGTTTCTCATAGTCAGTTAAATGTCTATTGAAGGAACAGTATCAGCAGATATTAAGCAGACAGTCTACTAATACTCAAGTGAGAAGTAATTGGCATGTAGTTGCAATGCAACTTTTAGTCAACACAATGTTCAATAGGGACCATCAAAATAAAGCTTTCCCGAGTTTATTTAACATGGCTGTTTTATAGACGCATACATACCCTGGACCACAAAAAACAGTTGAGATCACCTAAACCTAAATTGGCTGCGATATTCAACTATTTAAAAATCTGAAATCTGATAATACAAAAAAACAAACAAACAAAAAAACACACAAAAAAACAAAACCACAGATAATTGCCCTTAAACTGTCTAAATCAGGGGTGTCCAAACTCGGTCCCGGAGGGGTCAGGGTCCTGCTGAGTTTAGCTCCAACTTGCTTCATCACACCTGCCAGGAAGTTTCTTTCTAAGAACTAAGAACTGGTTTAGCTGGTTCAGGTGTGGTTGATTAGGGTTGAAGCTAAACTCTCTAGGACACTAGAACAGGAGTTTGGACACCCCTCTAAATGATGCATTTACCAATGCACATTTCTGACCAAAAACTGATTTTTGATACGTTTACAGTATGAAGTTTACACTTTGACATCTTGATGCATTTATTTTAATAACATGATCTTGACTTGATATTCTTACAATTTTTCAGAATAAAAAAAAAGCTATTTAATAATAATGATTATTGCTAATATTGACTATGGCTGTGGAACATGTAGCTAATTGCCATTGCCTAAAACACAGGTGTCTAAAATCCAGTTCCTGGAGGGCCGCAGCTCTGCACAGTTTAGCTTAAACCCTAATTAAACACACCTGATCAAACTAATTAAGTCTCTCAGTTTCGCTTGAAACCTACACATAACTGAGTTGAAGCAGGGTTATAACTAAACTCTGCAGGGATTTGACACCTGCTGCCTAAAATGCACCTGTGCAACATAAGGTTTTTTGGTCATGGGTTACATATCACTCTTTTAAAAAAGTGGTTTGAAACCTTTCCAGTGCTAAAGAGAACCATTATCATAAAGTTCCCTAAAGAGCGCACATAATAATGAAAAACAACAAGCAATTTCAAGTTTTAAAAAAAAAAAAAAAAAAAAAAAAAAAGGAATATCGCTGAGGGCTAATATGTGAAATACTTGTTATACAGTCTATTTAAATGTTGTTTATTGAGCACATGACCACGTCTCATAAGTTTTTAAGTAAGATCACTGTCATTGGATTAATCGTCTGATCTTTGTGAGAACTCTGCTGTTTTTATTACTCATTTCATGTGATTGTAGGTTCTTGTTTTTATTTATATATTTTTTTTATGCAAGAGTACCCCATAGATATATCAGTTTAGTATGAACCATTAAAAAATGTCATTTATTTATTTATATATTGTATTTATTTGTCTCTTATTTGTTGTTATATGTTTGACAGAAATAAAAAGTATTGAATAATGGAAAGCATATCAATCGGTATTTGTCTGTTGTTTGTTTTTTCCCTCTCTGTATTTCTTTTTGTGTGCTGTATTTGAGATATATTTGTTGCATTTTTACAAGAAAGACAAATGATTTGAAAATAACAGATACTGGACCTTCCTGTGTGTTTATCATAATAATTAAAAATCTTTTTTTCACATTTTTTCGCATAGAAAAATAGTTAAAGTCTTGTTAATGGCGAGAATCGTACCTTAAAATAAAATCTGACCAAAATGTCATGTAACTTTTTAATAGTAAAACTATTTCACTAAGACAATTGCAGGGAAGTGCCTGTAAAATGTGTCATATATTCCATTTCATATCTTTTTACCCAAACTATACCTTATAATACAATGTTTAATTTATTACTTTGACATCAAATGCAAATTGCAGATCTTTTTTGTACGCTCCTCTCTCCAACACATCTTTTCCCAGAAATTATTAATAGTATTTTAATAAGTAATTTATATACAGTTGAAGTCAGAATTATTAGCCCCCCTGTTTATTCCCTGTTTAAAGGGATTAAAAATTTTGACCATAAAATATTATTTAAATAATTAAAAAACTGCTTTTATTCTAGCCGAAATAAAAAAATAAGACTTTCACCAGAAGAAAAAAAATGATCCGACATACTGTGAAAATTTCCTTGCTCTGTTAAACATTATATGGGAAATATTTTAAAAATAAATATAAAATCAAAGGGGGGCTAATAATTCTGACTTCAAATATATATATATATATATATATATATATATATATATATATATATATATATATATATATATATTGCCTTCATAGTTTACTGACAAGTTTTGTGCAGTAAATCTGCTCACATAACAGAGATTTTTGAATAAAGGGATTTTTAAAATAATTGAAGGAAACACACTATCTAATATCTGTGATAATTTATTGAACATCAACGTTGAACAACTGAAATTAAAACACACATTGCCTATAACAAAGTCAGTTTTTTCATATAAAAAAAAAAGTACAAATAAATAACTTGCACTGTTTGGAAACAAAGTAAATTATTTTCAGTGTTTTTCATATTAAAAGTAGGAAATAAGCAGTATCTCTTCTAAATAAAAGAACTCTTGCATATAAATAATATTTTAAACAGTGCATTTTTGCATGTTCTGTAAACAAATATTTTAATGTAAATAATAATTTGGATGTAATGGAAAATATGCCGTCTCAAGGCAACTCTGGCGCAGTTTACAATCATTGTCAATTTAGAGCAAATTAATGTTGAAGAATGGGTCCATCATCTTACTTGACCAGAAATCACGTGGCTATAATGGCCGCAGAAGAATAAATCAGCCTCAGACTTTAAGGGCTGATTTATACATGATTTATACAGCATGAATTATACATCCTCTGTCAAATTTCTTTACGAAGTTGTTTTTTTCTTAATGCTACCGTAATTTACAGGAAGCTAAAACTCACTCATTCAGAGGCGAGAACAGGCGGACGTGCAACAACTTTAATTATAAGGTAAACTCAAAACAGCTCTTCCACAGACTCCACGCTTGTAAACGCTCACTCCAACCGGCTCATTGCTGTCCTGCAGCTCTCCATGCCGTCCACGCGTGTCAATGCTACCAAACCGACCAATCACAGAGCTTGCGATACGCAAGTATCTTCGCAACGTGTAGTTCGATTTTTGAGAGGTGCGTGGGTATGCTGCTGCATGAAGACTGCGCTGGACCATATGCGCGCTCTCAATATAAATAAGTATAAATCTATAAGTCAGCCTTAACAGAGCTACGTTACGTGACTCCACACACAGTAGGGAAAATAATCTAAAAAATCCACCTAAAAATATTAGATCGATTATAGGTTCTGAATGTCGATTCTGATTATTTTTTGATTAATCGCCCAGCCCTAATTAATAATCCACCTGGTCATAAAGTAATTCGATACTCAAGCAAAATAACAGATACCCTAATTAATTAAATAATACTGCAGTAAAACTGTGTTCGGTCACACTTTATTTGAATGTACTTAATTTTAGCAGAAAGACTTCTAGCTCAATAAACTACTAATCAGCTGCTTATGTATAGTTAGTAAGGTATTGGGTAAGATTAGGAATGTAAAATAGGATCATACTTCAGAAGTGCTAATAAACAGTTAATATCTTACCAACCCTCAGGTAATAAGCCAGTAGTAAATGGTGTGAACTGCTATTTAAACTAAAGCGTTTAAAGCATTTGTTCAAGTCCAACTTTACGTAAGCTGAAGTAAAAAAAGAACTTCATTTTAAAATTATGCTAACAAAAAATAATAATAAAGTAGGGGTAGCACTTTACAAGATTCCATTTATTAATGCTAATGTATGTATTTACATAAACAAACAATGAACAATGGAGCCTCTTTCACAAGCCTGTTATGACTCGTTTATCGGTCATCATAATGTGAAATCCTTGAAAGTTTTCAATATTCTGTTTTTTTTTTTAATTATGCATGTATTTTTAATTTTGTATGTATTATATCATCTTTGCATAAATTTACAAAAAACTAGTTATCGCTTGTGTGAGGCATTTCTGATGCAGCGTCTATGGGACAGGACAGAATTAGACAAGTTAGACATTATTCTCCCCTCTGGCTGCCGTCATCAGTCTAACATTATTTTTTCCTTTATCTGAAAGTCTTTATAACACCATCGTGGAGTTATTCTTTTATTATTTGAGCAAATAAGATTGTAAAGAAATGTTGTATTTCTCCATTCACTGTGCTCTAAGTTTTCCTAACTACTGTATGACGACTTCTGCTACTGAGAAAGCCAAAAATGTGAAAATGGTCTATAAATGTGTTACAGCATTTATCTTTGTAAACATTAGTTAATGTAAAAATGGGATAATTTATTGTTGGTTGATGTTTACTCACAGTACACTAATATCAAACAGCATCACATTTGATTTTAATAATGCATTAGTAACATTGGTTACATTAACAATGAGTTACAGTAACTAATGATGACACCTTATTGTAAAGTGCAACCAAATTAGGGTACCCTCTGACACCGTGAGCATCGCTTGACGTAAATAAGGACATTCTTGACACACAGGATATGGATATGATGAAACAACCCCTATTTTTAAAGTTCTTTGGTTTTTTGAACAGTATTGCTTTCCATTTGATCATGCACTGGCATATTTTCCAGTAATGCAAGCCTTCTTTAGTTTCTGACAAGCAGATTATTTGCTGACCTACACCAGAATGAAAAAAACTTTGGTTCTTTTAGTTTAGCCAGAATAAAAAGAAACTAAAACATGTTTTAAAACGAACAAGCTCAATATTATTAGCCCTGTTAAGAATTCTTTTTCTTGATTGTCTACAGAACAAACCTCTGTTGTCCAATGACTGGCCCAATTCACCTAACTTGCCTGGTTAACCTATAATTTATATTTATAGGTTAAATACTTGCAAAACAGCCATAACATATTATGTACTGTCATAAAGGCATAAATAAAAGAAACTGGATGTAAGAAATTAATAAAACGGCTTATAAACTACCAGCTAATAAACCGTTAACAATAGGCCAGTGGTAAATAATGTGGAAAAGTGTTATCAGAATCAGTTATGGCTGCATGATGAGTGGCTAGCACAGTTGCCTCAAAATAAGAAGGTCACGGCAGGACCAGCAGACCGTTCTTTGTGGATTTTGCATGTTCTCCCAATGTTCGCATGGCTTCGGTTTGCCCCACAGTCCTAAGACATGCACTAAATTTGAGAATTGGAGAAACTAAGTTGGTCTGTGTGAATGGGAGTGCGTGGGTGTATTACGGCAGGAAGGGCATCCGCTGTGTAAAGCTATTGCCTGAGTAATAGGTGGCTAATTCCACTGTGGTGACCCATGATAAGGCAGGGAAAAAGCCAAAATAAAAGTCAGTGAGTGAGGAATCAGTTTTAAAAATGTGTTTTAAAAAAAATCAGCTCTCAATCAAACAGCACTTGCGAAATATTTGAAAAATAATTTCACAAGGCTAACAACTTTGTATTCAACCGTATATATCAAATACATATATTAATAGATTTATCAAAAAATAAAGCTTTGACATGCTAAACAATGTTAAACAAAACAAACTAAATAACTGTGGCTTTGTACAGAAAACACAACACAATGCAATATGATGAAGCTCTAATTGAGCTCAGGTACATTCTGTTTCCGCTGATCATTCTTGAGATGTTTCAGCAGATTAATTGGAGTTCAGCTATGGTTCAATCAAATTCAGTTGATTGGACATGATTTGAAAAGGCGTACACCTGTCTATATAAGGTCCCAGGGTTGACAGTGCATGTCAAAGCACAAACTAAGCATGAAGACAAAGGAATTGTCTGTAGACCTCCTACACAGGATTGTCTCGAGACACAAGGCTGGGGGAAGGTCAGAGAAAAATTTCTGCTTCTCTGAAAGTTCCAATGAGCACAGTGGCCTCAATCATCCGTAAGTGGAAGATTTGGAATCACCAGGACTCTTCTTAGAGGTGGCCAGTCATCTAAGCTGAGTGATTGGGGGAGAAGGGCCTTAGGGCGTACTCACACTATGGTATCCGAACCGTGCCCAGGCCCGATTCCTGGATTGTTTGAGAAGTGTGAGTGCTCTGAATCGGGGTCTGGCACAGTTCAGTCGGTTGGAAGAGGTTTGCTTTGGCGCAGTACGCTTGTAGTGTGACTGCAGAGCGCGCCTGAGCCCGAAACTGAAGAGGAGACGTGGCTTTTGGGGACTGTTTCATATGGATTAGTCATTCTTACTGTTTAATAAACGCAAACTGTCGTTTATTATTAAGGACGCAAACCCCTCACTGCACGACAGCTGCACCTTTAGCAAACCTCATAATAGCTGCACCACGAGGACTTTGATTGTTTATGAGCGTCAAAAGTGGCTGATCTGTTCGGCAAAATATTTGAATGTGTGTCACTGCATATCAAACAACTAAAACGATATAATGATATAAAGAAATCTCCACTGCGCTGAGCGAGAGAACTTCTCTTAAACTGAACAGCGCATCATCGATGACGTAAGCGTGCTCAGGCCTGAATGTAATGTGATTACGGGCCATCGGGGGAGACGGGAAGGGGGACAAGCGTGCTTCGGCCCGTTTCAAGGGAACTGTACATAGTGTGATTACGCTCTTAGTCAGAGAGGTGATCAATAATCCAATGGTCACTCTGAAAGTCCTTGAGTGGCCCAGCCAGAGCACAGATCTAAATCCTATGGCTCATTTTCGCTCGAGGAAATGTTTACAGTAAAGCTTTACGGGTCGTTCACAAATCATGCGAGAAGCACTTCTCACAAAATAGAGGCTTTATTATACACATAAACACTGGTGTATAAATGTTCATTTCTTACCTTTCTATGAACATGATCTGCTTATAACAGCAGATCAATGATGCGAAATAGCCTACTGTCTGCTATTATATAAAATAAATAAATAAATGCAGCATATATGAACACATACAGCCCCTTACAGTTTCCAATACGTTACCAATTACAGAAAAACTACACACAGCAGACATTTAGTCCTTATTTAGGTTTAAAAACAACATATATATATATATATATATATATATATATATATATATATATAT
>CAIGQQ010000153.1:2501871-2571275 GCA_903798035.1 Danio albolineatus
CAAATTATCTTCTTTTGTGATGAACATCTGAAAGAAAATCCAACAAATTTGGAACAAGTAAAGGGAAGGTAAATGATGACAGAAATTTAATTTGGTGAATTATCCTATGAATTAGCTTAACTATACCTCAAGCGAAATCAGTAAACAAATTGCTGACAATTTACACACAATAAAACATACAAATATCTATATACAGGGTTCATACACATTTTTACTACTAAAATTCAATGACTTTTCCAGGACTTTCAAGTAAATTTTTATGACCTAATGTTTCATGTAATGTCTATGTATGCATGTTAAATAATAGGAAAAGGATGCATCTTCAAAGTTATTACGGTATATTAAAAAAAAACTGCAACAATCTATTATTTTAAATAAATCTTTATATCTATGTAAAATGTATTTATATAATGTTCATACAGCACTAATAATGTGAGAGCATGTGTTTGACCATGGACAGTAAAGAAGTAAAGACAACGAACCTATATTTAAGTATTCAGACGTTTGTTCAACAAATTTACATGACTTTTCCAAAACTTTGTGGGTTTTTCTGTTTGTACAAAACTTTTCCAGGCCTGGAAAATGCCATGTCAAAAATTCCATGACTTTTTCAGGTTTTTCATGACCGTATGAACCCTGTATAAACATTAAGGACAAAATTAAGTTACTTTGGGATTTTGAAATGGCTTGCAAAAGCAAAGTATCAGCTTTGGCTCGCTCTGGCTGACACATTAAAACCACCACTGGTCCATGGAAATATTTTTCCTCTGTTCAACACTGGATATCTTGTTAACATGATAATTTAAAGCTGTAATATTATTTTTATCCTTTATCAGCCAAGAAACCGCATATAATAACTTCACTGATGTTGATTACAATATAATTTTGGTCTTTTTTTGTTGTTAAAGTTCAAAAGAACTGCCAATAGCACTCTAGTATAAGTACTTCAACGAGTGCCTTAAAAACTATGGTATAAAGAGATTTTGGTGGTCCCTTTAACGCTTTTTGTTGAATTTAAGCTACATTACACCTACATGCCAACTAATTCTCAATAGATTATAAGTAGATTGTTAGGTTGGGGTTAGGGTTAGTATAAGTTGACATGTACTTGCAAGGTTAAATGTCTGTTGAAGGAGCAGAATCAGCAGATATTAATCAGACAGTCTACTAATACTCAAATGAGAAGTTATTGGCATGTAGTTGCAATGCAACTTTTAGTCAACAAAATGTGTAATAGGGACCATCAAAATAAAGTGTTACCGACACTGTTGGTAAAACTGTTTGATTTTAAGCAATCTAAGTGTTATGTAAATTAACCTCTTAAGGCCCAAGCTGCTTCTTTGCATGTGTTTTTTATTTTTTTTTGCTATTTGGGCTTATTGGAACCTAATTAGAATAAAAACAAAGTATCATCTTTTGATATGATGTACTTTTAGAGAAAAATTATGTCCATATATGTGAACTCGTGGCCCATTTTGGACAGTTAAAAATAGTGTTTGGGATATTTCATATGCTACAAAACAGTTGCAGGATGATATTGTATGTCTGTAACAAAATATAAAACATTCAAAGTATACAATTGTGGACATAAGAGCAAAAATGTCCAGTCCACATGTGACCACTAAGTTCTAGGAGGTTAAATAAAGATGATGTGGAGTCACATGCCTGGAGATTTGAGTTGCAGAGATTGTGCAAACATATCCAGAGCACTATAATCTCATGCTTTCTTAAGTGACGTTTTCTCACCACTGCTGTTTACATATTCATTTAGACATCTGGGTTGTTTAATAGTATTTGTAACTTGTTCTACCACTAAAAAAAAGACCAAAAAACTGCCATTGTTATACTTGGAATTTCATTAGTAAAAACATACATGCATATTTACCTTTACCAGGTTGTTAGTAAACCAGAACACCCCTCCCATATGTAGCAGGTTCTCAAAGAGATGAAATGCATGCGAGTCCACCCAGCCCTTCTCCAGAACCTTCCTGAACTGGGACTGCAGAGCCTGTTGAATAGGCTGGCGAGCTGGGAGAAGGTTTCGGTAGGGAATAGGCTCCTGACCCTCGACTGCTGGTCGGAGAGACAGTCCTGTCTGTTGAAACACATCAGCACACATGTGCTCTAAGATAGAGCTCATGATCACCACACTGAAAAGGACAAGAAAGAGAAACGGTGAGAAAGTGTCAAAGATATAAGTTTAAGGGTATCCTTGTGACCACTATTTCAGTTGGATCCTTACATCTAACCCCAGAATGAAGCATTAATTTTACTGACTGAACAAATCCATGATACGCAGCTTTCGATTGAGAAAAAAGCAAGCTAATGAAAGGGATGTGGCTGACAACTACGGTTTTGACATCCACCTAATAACATGTTGTTTTGATGCACTTTCTTACAATGCATCCCATAGTGATCAAGTATTAGTCAAGCAGGCAGAGAGTAAATAATCTTTTGTGGCTACCTAAAAGCATTCCACCACATGAGTATTTACAGTATGAAAGCAATCTGAATGAAGGCAGACTACTTCTTGAATACTTCTTGTATAAAAGCATTGTACACTATAGATTAGATTAACGAAAAACAATCTTAATCCAGGATGTAAACAGTGCCTTAAAGACCATGACTGGCTAGTTTATTGTTTAATTATGGTTAGAACTAATCTATGCAGGACAGCGGCTTAGGTTCACAAACAGTAATATTGAGAAATGTTACAACTTAAAATTACTTTATTTAATCTTATTCATTACATTTGAATTCTCGAAAGTCATTGTCTACAGTCTTTTGTGTCTTTCAGAGATTTGCATAATAATACATTTATTCATTTAGAAGACGTTTTTATTCAAACTAGGTGACTTATAATGAGGGCAACAGAAGCAAGTTAAATCAACAAAAGTACAATAATATATAGATGCTGTGGCAGTAGTGTATAGAGCAAGGCGTTTTTGAAATAAAGTGAAAAAACTAGATAGAATTATAATAAAACGTGTTACAGTATTGTAAGCTAATCTGCAAATATGTTGATCTGATGCTCAAGAAGCATTTAAAAAAAATAAAAAAAAAGGTCGTACTGCTAAAAATATTTGTGTAAACTACATACAAAAAAAATTATCTAAAACTTTTATTATTTAAAAATAAATTCTCAAAAGTAATAATATTTATATCTAAAATACATTTTAAAGATTAAGCTTTGCCATCACAGGAATACATTATATTTTACAATAAAATATAAATAGTTATTTTAAACTGTATTTTATTTGGTAAGCATATGAGACTTCTTTAAACACAAAATAAAAACACGTATATTATATATAACATTTGAAATCTTATAAAGGGCATATATTCTGCCAGTGATGTCTTGGCACTCTCTAGATATTAGCAACAAAAATAATAAAAATAAAAACCTGTTTGTCGATATTCATAATTTAAGTCTATGAATAGGAGTACTTTAGAGGGCCATGAACATCATCGCGTCACCACGCTATTCACGTTTCAGTTTCATGTAATTTCAGGTGTTTCATTCTTAATTTGTCAACTTTAACTGCAGTTTGGCACTTACACTTTCATTCAGGAACATTTCATGCATGCCCCCCGTGACAAACAAGATACTGGATGCAAGGAACTGCTGGAAGAATGTCGCTTTAATGGAATTTGATACCTCATGCTAAATGAGGAAAAAAAACCTCTGTATTTCTCAGCAACTTATGCATTGGGTAGGTGCAGAAACAGCCATGTGTGTATAGACTATCCTGTCACAAAATGTGTCAAAAATCCTACACAATGGTAATAGTTTGATTAAGGTGTTTACACTCGGAGAGCAGCTATTACAGCGGATCTTTCAGTTCATAATATTGTAGTGATAGAGAATGAAAGAAGAATATTGCAGTTTGACACAGACAATCGCCTCTGTCCTGAATCTGCATCATAAACTCAACAAATAGGCTACAGTTTTGATAATTTAGTGTACAACTAACAAACCAACATTTTTCCATTTAGAAAATTACAGTTATTAAGAGTTCTTCTATAGTATAAATTTTTAAATAGCCTGCATATCGTAATCTACGAATCAAACAAATCCAAATATGTTCTTTATTTTTGCATAATGATAACTCTGCACCAAACTGAGGCTATCATTTTATAGCTTATAAAACATGTAAATCAATGCAATTTCATATGTAGACAACAATATTGTAATTAAAAAAATAATAATAATTAAATAATAATTTAATAATAATCTGTTACCAGTTAACGGTTATTATTCGGTAGTTGTCGGTTTGCAAAATTAACCGAAACGAATATCTCTAGTGTCAACATCTTAAAAAATGTATTTTAGTGTTCCGTGACCCTTTAATGTGATTCTGTAGTCTGGCGTGTGAAGAGATCCTTACCGCTCATGGTAAAACTGCAAGGTGTTTTCCCCTGACATAGGAGTCATGAGCTGACGAATCATAGTCTGGGGTTTTTCTCTCTCATCCAATCCCAGCATCCGAACGTGAGCCACCAGCCATGCCACTGCACAGATGGCCATGCTGCACACCTTTCCTTTTATATTATCTGTGATTTTCTACGCTCACAGAAAAACACATCTTCGGTTACAGTCATGAAGAAGAAACTACTGTGTAACATTCGTACAATTCGTCCCAAACTGTCATATGACAGTGCCATTTTGTGCCTCTTGAATATCCTCACCTGAACAGCCTCCACTGACAAAACTCCATTTTCCCAGGCATTCAAGACTTCAAGTATAGCTGCGGGAGTACTAAGACATATTTCATGCCATTTCATCTGACTGGGAAGAAGAAAGCACATGTTTGACACAGGCAATTCTGAACAAACTTGACTTGCATACTTCCCATGCATACAGAAAAACTCGAAAATATTTCATTTGTTAAGACTCAACACTGTTCTCTCCCAAACTTGAACATGCTAATTTTTCATTAAATGTTCATACAGCAAATATGCAGTTTTGGGTCTGGCTTCTTGGCCTGCCAATTCACATCTGGTAGTTCCCTCTAAAACTACACAAATGACTGTAAGGCCAATAGGTTTAAGACAGCAGACTATAAAATATAATTAATAACAATTCATTCATTCATTTTCTTTTCGGCTTAGTCCCTTTATTAACCTAGGGTTGCCACAGCGGAATGAACTGCCAACTTATCCAGCATATGTTTTATGCAGCGGGTGCCCTTCAAGCTGCAACCCATTTTAGGGAAACATCCAGACACACTCATTCAAACTCATACACTACAGACAATTTAGCCTACCCAATTCACCTACATCCTGTCTATGGACTTGTGAGGGAAACCAGAATAGCCGGAGAGCCGGAGAACCACAGGAAGAACACGCAAACTCCACACAGAAATGCCAACTGACCCAGCCGGAGCTCGAACCAGCGACCTTCTTGTTGTGGGGCGAACGTACCCACGACATACCCACTACCCACTACGCCACCGTGGCGCCTTAATAACAATTCTTTTTTTTTAAATAAGACACTCAACACTCAGAAAGTGATCAACAGTTCCATATTATCAAAAAAGTTATGCTATAGTGAGATATGTTTCTAATCTTGGATCCATCATTCAAAACGAGTGTGCCTTATCTGTTGTTACACAGCTTTCAGATATTTTCTTTGGTGTAGTGTTGTAAGAAAGGTTCTTTATTTTGTTTTTCTCCAGTTGCACTCAACGAACGACCAAATGAACCAAGTTAACGAGTGCCGAAAACAGAGCTTTTTGATTTTTAAGCACTGCTGCTCCATGTCAGTGTGGATGGGGGGAAAATGAAGACGTTTGAAAACGTAGGTGTGGCTGCTCGATTGGGGATTTTCCTCAATATTAAGTAGCCTACACACAGTTCAGTCCTGCATGCTCTCCTTGTAAGTTCACTTGCATAAACACAAACCATACTAAAACCTTTTAATTTTAAAACAGTGTTTTAGAATGAAAATGACCTGCATCCACACTGGCGTTTCACCCAGCGTTTCTGAACAACTCTCAGTCCACACTATCCCGCTGAAAACGCACATAAAGTGACCACACACAGATTCTGGCATGCACTCTGTGCACGTCGAACTTTTCATCAAGGATCTACCGCTTGATCTAACCTCACTATATTAGTTAAACATGATATTTAATTAATCTTGTTGTCTATATCTAACGACACATACCTGAGTTTGGTCTTTTGAATCTATTACCTGTTTTCAGGTAACGTGTTTTGGCTCATAGAGTTATTAATAGAGTTAATATATTAATTTATGTAACCGCGTACACTGATTCTGCACATTTGATTGATTATTTGCATTTATTTCCTATAATGTATAAACTTATTGTACATTATACTTTTGTGATGGCCATTATTAATTATTAAACTGATAATCAGCTAAAGAGAGGGGGTGTTTCATATTTTCAATGAAAATGAAAGAAGACAGTTATGTTATAGGCTTCATTTTGTTATAAATATGCATACAGTGAAGATGACGGTATGAATATGTAGCTACAAGATGCCTCAACGTTTTTGGTGTCTTTTAAGTAGTTAATATCAAAATGAGAATAGACAATTCCTTATATCATGTTTTCATTTTATTGTTAAGAAAGTGAAACAACGTAGCCAGGGTGACGTGAATGAGGTTATACAGTACACTGTTACCTGAAGATTTACCCGACAGGTCCTCTGGAGTTTGTTTTCCATATTAAACTTGCAAAATCTGAACTTACAAGGAGAGGATGCAGGACTGAACTATGTGTAGGCTATTTAATATTGAGGAAAAAGTCCCAATCAGCAGCCACGCCTCCGTTTTCAGATGTCTTGGTTTTTCCCCATCCACACTGGCACGGAGCAACAGCGCTATAAAATGAAAACGGCCTCTTCAGCATTTTCAAACGGCTCAGTTTTCGGTGCTCGAAAACTCTGGCGCAGTGTGAACGGGTGGCGTAACTGTAGCAAAACATATGTGTTTTAAAACTAAAAAGTATTAGAGTAAATGGGGCCTAAAACAAGTGTCTATTATAGTAGTTTCTGAATGTAAAAGGTATGCAAATATTCAAAAGAGCACAATAAATGAATTTGTTGTGTCTCAGACAATATCATTCAATGGTTGTCAGTAATTTCAGCATTACTTCACACAAAAACCTATTTAGTTTTGTAACATTTCCATAATGCCAGCCTTTAGTTTTCTCTGTCCTCACATGAACAACATCTAAACAGTACAGTTGAAACTGAGGCTTTAGTTTGGTTAGTGATGTCAACAGGTCAAACAGAAGATTTTTGCATACCTAAAGCACATACACTATATGAACCGTCAATGAATGAATGAAAATGTGTTATGGCAAAACCATTGACACCATTATTGTTACCATCAATGTATTTACAAGTCCAGAGAAAGCTGCTTCCATTTAACCTATTGTGCTGTAAGAATCAGTCACCACAAATCGGTGCCTATATGAAAATCCAACCACTCAAAAAGAAAGATTTAGAGAGACTGGACCTTTAAACATGAACAGGCAATGTATGCTAGGAATAAATTTTTTTTGTTTACTTTGATGGATATACACCCACTGTTAAAGACCTTCAAAACTAACTTGTTAAATAGTGTAATAAAGGCACTTTAAAGAGAAGCACCACTTACACAAGCTTCATCTCAGATGAAGAATTAAGCAGGGCCACCAGGCTCTCCACCTTCCCAGACTCTGGTCTAAAGCAAGGGTGGTCTGGATTCAGAGTCTTCCCTTCCTCTGGCATGCACGTCTGAAGCCATGTCTCAAAGAAAGGGGTCTCGCTTGATGGGCTGGGGTCTGAAAGAATCACCTGGACAGACAGGAAATGGGATATGATTAAAGCGTTTTGACTCATTTGTGACTTTTGAGTGTTTTGTGATGGCAGGATGTGATTAAGAATTATATAACAATATTACGTAACCTTATCAGATTGCAAGCAAGTATGTGTGAATGCTGACCTCTGATCCATACGTCTGCACGACATGACACAGCATAAGGAAGGAAATGTCGAACAGCAAAGCTCGTACTGATGCAGACTTTGCTAAAAAGTAGATTGTTAAAAGTGAATAGTGCTCAGTTTTGGCAGGGTAACGTAATGTTCAAACATTGCCAAATATATATCCTTAATCTTCCACTAATATTTACAAAAATATGAGAAGAAAACAATTAGAAGAGGGCGAAATTTCACAGCGAATAAACATAAGAGCCTGAAAAGAAACTTACATCCTTCTCCACTAATGTGTTTTGGAAACTCATTCAGCCTGGAATAGAACAAATATACATCAAACTCCTGAACATTCTGTTAATGTATCTTTGGGTTAACAAATAAAACCAGCGTTTCTCAAACATGTTTCTACAGGACCACCAACACTGCATGTTTTGGATGTCTCCTTTATCTGTCACACCCATTACAGGTATTTCAGTCTCTGCTAATGAGTTGATGATCCTCCAGGAATGTGGTTGAGAAACACTGGTTAAAATTATCCAGATGATCCGGTCTCTGTCATACTTGATGAATTTTCGGGCGAAAGACTTGAGTTTTCCAGTAGCTGCAGCAGCAGCCAGTAGCAAATCGAGACTCTTCCCGGAGAGCATGTGACCCAAAACTCCCAGCAATCCCTCGGGAGACTTAGAATGATCCGCATCCACCGTCTAAATAACCAGAAAGGCAAGAAAAAGTCATTAAATGATAACACTTACAATAAAGCTCCATTTATTAACAATCAAATATACTAATTAACATGAATTTGCGATAAAAAAAAACACTTCTGAACCAGGGGTCTCAAACTGCTGGCCTACCTCCACCTCCTGACGTCAAAAATATAATGATTCAGCACCCCAAAAAATATTAAACCGACCAAAAATATGGTCGACCCGAGCTTAAACAAACTTTGTCATCGTCTTGAACAGCCACCATGCCGAGAGAAGAGCAGATTCTTATGTGTTACGAGCCCATAAGTGCAAGCGCGTGAGGTTTCGCTTGTCTCTTGTGCTCACGTGTGCGTCAATGTTTGAAATAACAAAGTTCTTAACCTGGACTATTATAAACTCGGAATGACGGAGTTACTCTCTAACAAGAGAACAATGACGGAGAGGCTACATGTACTGGTGAAGATAAAAGATACAGATGAGAGGTTTGCACAGACGGGGCTCTATTTCGTATTGTTTTTGAACCTAAATAAGGCATAAATGTCTGCTGTGTGTAGTTTTTCTGTAATTTGGTAACATCGGTGACTGTGTGGGGCTGTATGTGTTCATATGTGCTGCATTTATTTATTTATTTGATATAATCGCGGACCGTAGGCTATTTCGCATCATTGATCTGCAGTTATAATCAGATCATGTTCAGTCAGTAATGAACATTTATACACCAGTGTTTATGTGTATAATAAAGCATCTGTTTTGTGAGAAGTGCTTCTCGTATGATTTGTGAACGACCCATAAAGCTTTACTGTAGACATTTCCTCGAGCAAAAATGACGTTGACAAACTTTCTGTCGTACACCACGCCCACCAAAAAAATACCCTTTTGCAGTGGAAACGCAAGCCTGATAAAGGTTACCCGTACTGACCCGTACCGTACTGTCCCACTTAGTGGAAACGGGCCATTTGAGACCCCTGTTCTAAAGCATTTATTAATCTTACAATAATAATAAAAGATAATAGCAATAATCACTGTTTATAATTGGTCTTTAAATATATTATGATACTTGACATTTATTAATTTATTAAAAGCAAAAGTTAATATTATAACTGATCTAATGTGGCAGTTCCATTTATGAAAACTACAAAAAAATAAGAAAAGGTGGTTTTGCACAAGGTAGTTACAGGAACTTAATTACAGAATACTAGCTAGTAAGTAGTCATAATCTAGTCAGAAGGAAAGTAAATTGTACAACAGTGACATCATGTGCAGTATTCAGTTAACAATTTGAGTCATGGGTTTTGTTATAACAGATGTAAGTTAAACAGCTGAATAATGGAGAACTATATATATATACATATATATATATATATATATATATATATATATATTCTACGCAGCTAAAAACACTTTTAGGACACACATATTTCACAAAAAAAGTGAAAATTGGTTGTTTTCACGTCATTTAAAGCAAATTCGTTCTTCCGGTTTGAAAATTAATTTTTAAGCTGCGTCACGGCGATGAGATCCTTGTGTAAATTTCAGCGCGTATACTGGCTGTCTGTACCTACAGGTACAACGTGACTTCTTTGAGTTTTCATTATTAATTCAAGAGATAGACTTGGTTCGAACCAATCAGCGCGCTCTATTGTGTATGAGGCACAAGTTCCTTAATATGCATGATAGCTTTTTACCTGTTACAGTGTTCAGATGGCAGAGAGATGCCATGTTTTGTTGCCAAGTGTAATTAAAACAAGTTGAAGAAGAGGAATTGTTTGGAAACATGGGTTGTCAGTGTTGTGTTTATGTGCTGCAACGAAGGTTTTGTTTTCAATTCCCCACTATGAGAACGCAGCTGGACTCACGTGTGGACTACAGTGGTCTGCTATCACGCGACAAAAATATATTTGTGAGGAATATTTTATTACCCGAGAGCTTTTTGCATCTGGAAATGGTGAAATCCGGATTTGCCACTCCTCTCCTTTATAAAAAAAAAGACGCGGTTTCAGGTTCGTGTTTATTGTCCTGTCTCTACAGGTTTGGTAAGTGTGTGATCAGTGTTCTATTTTTATGTTTCTTCAGAAGCAAAATCTTTAGATTTTCACCACGTTTTGTGACAGGATAGTCTATACACGCACAGCTTTCTGATATTATTCTCTGCATCTACCAAGTGCATCTAAGTTACCGAGAAATGTGGAGTTTTTTTTCTCCCATACGGCGTGCGGTATCAAACATTCCATTAAAACTACACTTTTCCAGCAGTTCCTCGCATCCAATATCTTGTTTGTCACGGGGGGCATGCAAGAAATGATCCAGAATAAAAGTGAAAGTGCCAAACTGCAGTTAAAGTCGACAAATCAATAGTTTGCCAAATAATTTGATTACTGATGTCCTTGTAAATGTAGTCACTGTCTTTCTTCCCTGCGTCTGTGTTTGTTTTGCCTCAGTGAAAATCAGCTCAAGCCTCTTCATTTTATAATGCATCATAGATCTTACTGTGAATGATTTGTCCATGTGTTCATTCATTTTACTCATTCATTCCTGTAATTTTTAAATCAAATCCATGAAAAATATCAAACTTATGTTATATGTGTTATATGCATTTACGTTTACAATCATTTAGACCACTCAAACCCTATACTTAATTAAAAAAAAAAAAAAAAAAAACAACCACAGTTCTAAACGACTTTTGCTTCCATGTGACTAAAATGTGTTTTAAATGAATATAAAACTAACTGAAGACCTTAAGGATGTTGGTTACGGTTGGTTCGGCTCTCAGAATGAGGCCTGGATTGGGCTGAATGTTGGCATTTTCCGCTGTCTTCAGTCTAGGCGCATGTTCTCTGTCCTCACTCCTAAACAACAACAAAAAAATGTAGCAGAATAAAAAGAAAACAGATTAGGAAAAACAAATAAACCTGTTGCTTAATTGTAATGATATAAAAATCACCATCACACAATATGATCATACCGTTTTTCAGTAAGAGTGACAGTGTTTGCTTCAGAGAGCAGCCCCAGTTTATTACACTCCTGCAGTAAAAGACTCAAGCAGTCACAGCTTGACACACACACACACACACACACGCGCACAAAGTGAAAAACAAAACAAAACACTGCATTAAATTCATTAATTAGATTTAATATAAGTATGCCAGCCATTCCGAATAAAAGTATTTGAGGTTTCTATACACACAAATCATTTCCAATTTTCAGTGATTCGGCAATATATTAATTAACACAGGTAGTGGTTGTTGCATACTTGCATCTCTGATCAGCTTTATCCAGCAGAGGAGTGAGATTTAGTAGATATTCAAAAGCCACATTCACATCCTCTGTAAAATCCTGACAAACACAGACAGATGGAGTAAAAGGTCATTTATGATGATGTCATGATCGACAGTTGAGCCAAAATCCTTAACATTCTATAGGCCAAAGTGAGATAAACAGCTTAACTGTACCTGCGTCTTCTCTCCTTGTGGGTACTTTTTTAGTCTTAGCAAAACCTGAGGAATCTGAAAACACAACGTGAAACAAATATTCAATTATTTTTTGTTTGACAGCAATTTCTAAAATAGACATAAAATACTGACTGTTTACATGTGCACCAATACCGACAAAACTTGTTACTCCCTTTTACATACAATTTATTTTTCTGATTATTTAATAAGTGCTGCTATTTATTTAAGTACTGCTCATTCCAAAAATGAATGTTTATTGGTAAACATGTAAAAGATAACTCAATATATTTTAGCCTTCTATGAAATTTCTATTTCTTTTTTTTATATTTCCCAAGTTATGTTTAAAAGGGCAATGACATTTTCACAGTATTTCCAATAATATTGTTAAATATTATTGGATTATTTTCCCAGAGATGGGTTGCGGCTGGAAGGGCATCCGCTGCATAAAACAAACGCTGGATAAGTTGGCGGTTCATTCTTGTGGCGACCCCGGATTAATAAAGGGACTAAGGCGACAAGAAAATGAATGAATTATTGGATTATTTAAAATGTTATTTAAAATATTGAAAAAAAGCAAGTAATTTTTTAGTTGACTGGCATTTTGCGTAACTGTCTAACTAGAAACTTGACCTTCAATCCTAATAACCTGGTTAAATACTTTAAAGAGTCCCTATTATGTTTTTAAAAATGAACTTCCATGCAGTGTGTAGCACAGCTGTAAGTGATTTAAAACCGTGTTTAAAACTATTGATTTATCTATAAAAGAGTCGAGTGGTTCAAATGAATCATGTGGGAATCATAACGAGTCTATTGCCATGTCAGCGTGATGTCGATACAGCAACTCAAGCCCTGCCCATTTGTTGCGAGCGCAGACCCGGGAAAATTGTAACCCCAGCCCCGTCCACAAACACTGTAGCAGTTTCCGGTTGAATCATGTCGCGAAGACGCTGTGCTCTGAAGTGTGAGGAAAAGTTAGCGCTACTTTCCCTACCCAAAGATGAGGATGAGAGGAGTCAGTGGCTAAGGTTTATTTTCACAAAAATACCTCAGCATTACAGCCCCAGCCTTGTGCTGTGTTCCTGTAATTTTTCTGAGGAGTGCTTCAGCTATCTACATGCTTAAAAAGGAGCATTCGTCGGCCGTTTGTTAAATGAAGAATCAAAAATGACTATTGATGTATTGGGCTTTACAGGAACTTTACAGTACACTGTTCATAAACCAGCTCCTTTCTCCATTTCACTAGTGTAAGTAACTTAAGTGCGATAAAAAAGGTTGCCTCCTTGTTTTCTATAGCTATCTAGCAAATTATGTATTTAATTGTGTTTTGTTACTTGTAACCACTTGTACTGTTTCTGGTTAAGTCTTTATAGTCTTATATTGCGTCTAAAACCACACTGAAGATGTGGCGTGTGCCGCTTTGTTTACAGATTTAAATGCGTTTCTGAGTTCGCAGCGGTCAAGTTTCAAAATAGTTCAGATTTGCTACTGTGTGGATTAATACGGAATGTGTGTCGTTGGTTAGGAATAGAGCAATATGCTGGTGTTAAACTGCACTGCTTTAATGCACTCCTGCATTGGGCTCACACATACACTCTGTATTGGACTACTTCAACAATGTTGATAAGCCGTGGTGAACATTTCTCTCCGTCTCACGCTGAATGCAGTCGACCAATCGCAATAGACTGGGTCATCAGACCAATCAGCGTAGATTAGCATTGTGCTAAGAAGGGGTTTGGGAACAAATGAATTGCTGAACGAATCATATGGGAGTTGTTGGGATAATTAGGTCAAAATAAATGCCTAATATTCACCTTACTCTCTGCGCATGAGCAAGTGAAGCCATTTGAATTATTTTGGCTCGAGACTCATTTTTTTTAGTTGTTAAAAACAGCTCGTTATGCTGCTTGATGTTGCAAACTGATATTTTTTTATATTATTCTACTTTTTCTGAATAGTTATGCAAACACTTGTTTGTAGAGCAAGTAGTTTGACCATTTTCTGCCGTTTGTTATTTCTCCTATAGGCAACTGAATCGGAACTTCTAAAACAATCGCAAAAATGAGCACACTTCCGTATTGTCTTATTGACCTTATTCTTCAATAAAAGTGTTTTTTGACCTTGCATGCATATCAGACTGTTGTTGGAGACCCCCAAAACCAAAATACGACCTTTTTAAGCCATAATAGGGGCTCTTTAAAGACATTCAATTTTCCTAACAAATAAAATACCTAATAAACTAATTAAAATTATCTTTGGGGATGTTCTCAATTCTGTTATCTACAATTATATTTTCTAACTTTTTTTAAGGAATTATGCTAATTTTCTTAAGAACCATTTTTAAAATGTGGAAGATACAAATAAAAAGTAGTTATTAAGCAGAATTAAATTCCTTATGTTTTAGGAAACTAACCTCAAATTTGGAACAACAAGATGTTGGTAAATAATGATAATAATGAAGTATTGATTTAACACAGACAATATTTCAACATGAAATCAAACAAAACCAGTGACTGGTGGATCAACCTCACCTTTAGGAATGTGAAGGCTGTCCATTTGAGCTCCTCTTTTCCCTCTGGAGACTCGATAAGTCCAGTGAAACAGGCCTTCCAGATCTCCAGCACAAACAGTGGAGCTGGAATCCGCTACAGAGTTTTTTAAAAAAAGAAAAAGATCAGAAACCAACAATAAAAACTTTATCTCAAGCATGCAGACTGGTTTCTGAAGTCACCTGCATCCTCTTGATCATCATTAGCTGCTCTACTAATGGCTGTGTCTCTCCAGTGAGGTTCATGGTTCCCTCCAGCATGATGAAGGCATGGACTGAAGGAAATGTGGCATGGACTGGTGGATCACACTGAAGATACAACATCTGAGGAATACTATGATAACACACAAAAAAATAATAACAACACATGTTCAACTCTGATTAATTAAAATGGACAGCTGATCTGCAACATGAAAATAGTTATTTATACTTAGATCTTTTAATCCCAGTTTCTTTGCAAATCCTGTTGTATGGACATGTTTATACAAATTACTATGAGAATAGGCATGGGACGATAACCGTTTTCAAGGTATACCACGGTTTGGAAAAGTCAAGGTTTTCATACCACCAAAATTGTTTGCTTTACCATTCCTAGGGTATGTGTAAGATTTTTTTGTTTACATTTTTTTAGGTGTATATTGTAAAGACATCTGAGTTTTTTAAACAAAAGAAGACTGCAGATGACGATGTCATGTTTACTGCCCCAAAATATTTTAAATGTTTCATAAAATAAAATATATTGTGTTCAAAGAGGAAAAAGGTTTTGTTTTTTAGCCAGACATTTAAAAAGAATATATTTTAGAGCAGTAATCACAATACCGTGAAACCGTGATATTTTTATCCAAGGTTATCAAACCTTCAGATTCTTATACCAGCCAATGCCTATATGGGAATATCATAATATGCGCCTGTCAATTTTGATAGATGGGGAAAAATGACAATGACTCCTACATGACACTGCGGTGGGCCTTAAAATTACTGGGATTTAGATCGTATTTTACCATCTGGAAATTTATAACAAAAATTTAATAAAATAAAACAAAAAAAAAAAAGTGTTCATATCACTCCAACATGACAGTGGACACACTATACCTACACACAGTTCTGTCCAAACAGCTTAAAATTGATTTTGCATTATAGGTGCCATTTAAATTGATAGTTCATGTTAATATGAACATTTGCTCACTCTCAAGTTGTTCTAAAGATTATTAGGGTTTCTTTTACTGCTGAACACAAAATATATTTTGAAGAATGTTGAAAACTGGCAGCCATTGACATCACATTATAAGGAAAAATAAATTATCGAAGTCAGTAGCTATAGGATTGCAACATTATTATAAATGTGATTCCCTCCTTCAAAATAACTTCTTTTGGGTTCAACATAAAAAAAAAAAAATCTTTGGAACGTGTGAAAATCGATTTTTTGTAGTTAAGTGATTTTTTTTTGCTTGCGTGAACCATTTCATCAATTTATTTGAAAATAGATACTTATTTCTGTGAATTTTTAGCAGACTATTGTCACTGCAGCAGCACAAACTGTGTAACACTGATAAATAAAAGAGTTTACTGAGCACCAAATCAGAATATCAGAATCGTTTCTGACAGACGACTTGGCACTGAACATTGGATGGATGTCTAGTGAAAACTGAGATTTGCAATCAAAAGTAATCACAAGGAAATAACATTTAAATAAGATATCCAAAGAAAATAAAATGCTGTGTTGTTTTTTTAAACAGCATTTTTGATCATATAAACGCAGTCTCTGTGGGCATAAACGACATCTGCTAAAAAGTCTTAATTATTTCAAATAGTTATTAGCAGTGTACATTAAAGTTGTGAGCACATACCATACCCAACAGAGTCATGTTATAATGAAGCCACATTAGACTGGTTGTGCAACTGATCTAATGACCTAACTGTCAAAATAAATTAAAATCATTGCAATATTAATACTGCAGAAATTCAAGTGCCAACAAAACATTTTGAAATTAATCAATTTATTATCCAGCCCTATCAAAGCTACACTTCAAAATGTGAGTCTGAAGTTTTTTGGGGGGGTTCTCACCTTTTGACCAATGAAACACACTCCTCAAGACTTTCCTTCAGAGTTGGATTGGTCACAGCACTGAGATTTTCTGTCAGCTTGAGCACAGCTTGCTCTACATTGGCCCAGGATGCTTATGAGACAAGAGAAAACATGGAAAATTTAAATAAAATTCCACTAAATAAGAATCATCATCAAGATGACTTCATATGCATCACACAGTCATTCATAAAGCATAACATTTACAACATTAACAAATAATAGCTAATGCAAACAAACTGGACACTGAAAAAAAAAAAAAATCCAAAAAATAACTTGAGAAAATGAATCACACCAAGCCACGCTGATTATTAAGCTGATGACTACTGACTGAATCTAGCAAGTGAGGTAATATGTAACAAATAGTATGTTGCAGTGTCACATGGCCTCAACATGTTGCAAGGGTGCTTCAAAAAAAATAAAAAAATAAACAGAAATACGAAAAAAGAACACAATGCAAAACAAGATTAAATGGTCATACCATTACCAGTAGTTAAAGGAACATAAAAGTCTTACACTTTTAAAACTTAAAACTTTTACAGCAGTTGCAGTGTTTACTAAGCACTGATGACTGATATGTATGAAAAAGAAAATAAAAGAAAGAAAAAAAAATAACTTCAGTACATAACAAAATTCACACACAATCTGAAAATTGTAAATGCATTCTTACTGTTAAAAAATTCTAATGTTAAAACGCTTAAAAAGACCCAATATTTAGATATTCTCTGAATCTAATTTTTAAAGTATCTTTCAAAATATGGCACCAATTTAGACTAGCTTTATCTTTTACAGATTTCTCAATGCATGCCCCTATTATGAGGAATTATATGTTTACTCCTTCAATTACAGATGCTACATTTAATTCCTGGATAGAGAAAGGACTTATCACACTGAATGATTTATAAAGTGATTCCAATTTCATGTCTAATTTCATTTTTTTAAATTATTATTTATTTTTTTTAGATATTTACAGATCCGCTGGTTTATGATTTCTAACACAGTAGACTTCATGACTACCTACAGAAACATTTCTTGACACAATTTAAAAAATTAACCCAGTTCTTCAAGGTTATATATGTGCGATTTACTCTTTTATCTCCTCACAAAATCAGTAACAAAGTTAAAACAATAATGGGAAAGTGAACCTGAGTTGATTCTGTCAGAGGAAACGTGGCAAGACTTTATAAGTAAGATTCACTCAACTTCAATTTGTCTGTGAAATACAATTATTCATTTTAAAGTGGTCATTCGCCTACATTGGACAAAAGCAAAATTAGCTAAATTTCAGCTACTATAAATCCCTTATACAATAGATGTGCAGCAATCACACACACACGTTTTGGTCATGTGCTAAACTTACCAAGTTCCGGCAATTACTATTTAATTTCTTTTCAAATATTTTCCATGTATCAATTGACCCTTGCCCTATTGTAGGAATATTTGGTCTAATTACAGATCACAGTTTAAACAATAATACCAAAATTTTGATTTCTTTTTCAACATTAATTACATTGATCACAACCATTTATTGACCAAAATGTTAATAAAAAGATCTGAACAAAAAACAAAATGCTTGAAAACACAAATTTGTTTTAAATGAATGACACTTTTGGTATGACTTTGTAAAATAACTTTAAAAATACACTTTTTGTTATTAATAATAATGATAATAATAATAATAATGTTTAAGGGATTCAGCTTAAAAAAAAAATAAAAAAAAAATAAAAATAGGGGCCCCATGAACTACATTCTACACCGTGTAATCAATTACTTCAAAGTAACAAAAAGAAAGATTTATTCATGAACACATATATAAACATGATTTTCATATACGCACCTTGCTCCTCCAGGCGTGCAATGTGTACCAGAGCTCTATTCTTTGTGCTGTGCAAGAGATTGGCCATGCGCTCCAGGCAGGCCTTCAGACTGCTTTCTAATGCAGAAAAACCGTTGGGGTCCCGCAGTCTCTCACAGTACCATGCACAGCCCTGCAGAAGCCAAACTACGGTACACAGCATGGCACGGCACAGCCCGATACACTCTTCTGCCTTTCCATGACAGCTGCAGGGGAGAAACACAGGTGAGGAAAACACGTTACCTACATTTTTAGGAAAGTGCATTTCAATGGCTCTTGGTGGACAGATGTGATCAACTGACAGATGATACCTCAGTCGGTTGGAGAACATGTCCATAATCTCAAGCAATGATTTGACGCAAAGCTCCCGTGAAAAATCATCAAACTGTGGATGAGCAAATAAAAATATTCCACATAAATAAATTGAGCCAAATAAGAAAAAATAAATATAAAAATACACCAACCTTGCTGATTGCTGTTAACACACTAGAATACGACACCATCTGCAGGTTTAAGAGAAAATATGTTATAGACACCTGTTGTTTTTTGTGGTAATGCAGTCATCTTGAATTTATACTGACATCTAGTGGTGCACATGCAGTATCACAAAACATTATATATTTTGTTGGCAAAAGTGGAATTTAATCAAGAGGTCTTCTACTCATTAAGTTGAGTATAGAGTATATTAAGTATATATTCAGCTGCCATAAAGCAGCTCTTGCTTTATAAAAAAATATAAACTAGGCTAATGATAAGATTTGTGTGTTCACCTGTGAACTGATGGCATACTTCAGATAGGACAGGATCAGAGGGTTGGGAGACGGGCCAATCATAGCCTGCTCCAGAAGAGCTTCTGTATTGAGGAAACAATAATTACACCTTTACAACTACACAGTTATCACAGAGCGCTTTCTAACAACAGTATTCTTAAAGGTGGAGGGTTGCACCTATTTTGAGGGTTGTATCTATTTTTTTTATTAAAAATAGATAATTAAAATATAATGCATATATTATACATAATATAACCGACTGTTCATATGTTCATACTGTTCATATTTTATGCACAATAAGGGAGTTTTTTTAAAGAATCATATAAACAATATTAATTTGCAGCAATTCAACTAATCTTTATTTGTATAGCGCTTTTACAATGTAGATTGTGTCAAAGCAGCTTCACATAGAAGATTAATGTAAATTAAAACAGTGTCAGTCCAGTTTTCAGAGTTTAAGTTCAGTGTGGTTTAATTTGAACAATTAACAGAAACTGTTTTCCTTTTACATTTCACAAATGTAAATTTTTAATGTAAAACATTTTCAGCTGCCATTATTCCAGTCTTCAGTGTCACATGATCATTCAGATATCTTTTTGGTGCTCTTTATCTATTGTTATTATTGATGTCCAGCTAGTCATAATTGTACTTTGAACTGTAAATTTTTGTTTGCTTTTATTTTTTTAATAATAATAATTTACTCATTTTTTTATTAAAATAAAAATCTGTCGTAGCAACAGATTTAAAAAAAATAAGTTCACGAAAATAGACAAACCCTTTCTGTGTTTTTCGTGTAAGCAGTACTTTAAAAATACTCAAAAATGTTTTGTGTTTTCAAACCATTATATTTGATTTACCAAAGTCACACAATTGGCAATTTTACATCTGTCACATAATGACACTTTTCCCTCATAAATGCAAAAATTTCAAATAATATAAAATCAACCATGTTTGTTCTAAAGTGAGGGAACTCTTATCTTTTAGATTAGTGTTATTTATTTTGGTTTGTGCAGTTTAATTCACAGAATTTCAACAAAGTATTTTGTAGACTGTAAACCCACAGTCTTTTTTGTCACATCCATAACACGTTTATTTTCCTCATTTAAAATTTAAAAAATGTCTACAGATTGATTTATTTCTGATCTTATAACTCACTGGTTAGTTGTGTTGGAACATTTAAACAGTTGTTTCAACACAACGTTACCATACTTTCTCTGAGATTTTATGTTTTGAGTTTTTATTTCAAATGTCACGTAAATAACGCTGGAATTGCTCAAATAATAATAATAATAATAATAATAATAATAATAATATATGGCGACACGGTGGCGCAGTAGGTAGTGCTGTCGCCTCACAGCAAGAAGGTCGCTGGTTCGAGCCTCTTCTGGGTGAGTTGGCATGTCTGTGTGGGGTTTGCATGTTCTCCCCGTGTTCACGTGGGTTTCCCCCACAGTCCAAAGATATGTGGTACAGGTGAATTGGGTAAGCTAAATTTTCCATAGTGTATGTGTGTGACTGAGAATGTATGGATGTTTCCCCAGAGATGGGTTGTGGCTGGAAGGGCATCCGCTGCGTAAAACAAATGCTGGATAAGTTGGCGGTTCATTCTGCTGTGGCTCATAAAGGGACTAAGCCAAGAAGAAAATGAATGAATAATAATATATATACATACACACTTTTTTATCTTACACTAAACTACTGAAAGACCATTTGCCATAGTTCCCACAGAAAATGTGAAACAGCAAAAACATAAATACATTTGAGCATCAATGACTGAGAACAAAGAATTCGATTTTTGCTTATATAAGTTGAAACAGCAAAGTTATTCTAAACTGCAACAATTATTTGGAGCCTTACGAAAGAAAGAAAGAAAGAAAGAAAGAAAGAAAGAAAGAAAGAAAGAAAGAAAGAAAGAAAGAAAGAAAGAAAGACCTTTTAAAAACAAACCAGTATCATGTAAAATATTGGACAGAATGGACTGTTGGCACTCAGACGGCTAAAGCTGGGCTGTAAATATCTATAGTGATTCGGAAATTTGTGAGATGAATCATTTAAATATGACCTGCTAGATTGAGATAATCCCATGTAGCTCCTTTAGGACAGTTCTTCTTGATGTTAATGGCCCACTGATAATCACTCCAGCGCTCCTTCCACGCCTGTAGGATAGCCTGTTTCAGATTCACCACCTTCATTCTGGCAGATCCTTAAAACTGTAGACAGTATAAATGTATTTGTAATGTATATCACATCCCAGTGTGTGACAGGAGAACGTCACATTTCAGCTGTGCTAATTTCCCCATTAAAAACACATATTTCTCGTATGAAATGCACAAAACAAATACACAAATACCATAAAACGCCCATTTATGAATTATTATTTTTTTGATCTCACTTACCACACAATATTTCAAATTTTGTAGTAAATGAATCAGGTTTTTGTTCATTTACAATTCTCTGCACTCCGAGTCGCCATGTTGGTTTGCAAGATCACGTCCTCTGATTGGCTGAGAGTATCTGTTTGTTGCAGTATAGATCTATGCGATTGGGTGGTGGGATGTCGCGTCCTCTGATTCGACAATAGATTGTAGCGAACTTTTAATTCAGGTATACGAGTAACACTGGAAATCAAAGTGTTCAAATGAAAGTGTATCACTTTTCACTATTACATTACAGCAATAGTACGATAATGTAATGTGTTTAGCGTGCTTTTAATTTATGTAAATAGCTGAAACCCTTGGGCATCAAAAATATTAACAGGCTACAATTTGTAGGGATATTGACTTAGAATTTTTGACTTGGAAAAAAGAATTTATGGTTTATCAATTTTAAACAACAGATGGTGTTACCAGTTTGATACGGTTTGGACAGAAAGAAATGACATACAAAGTTTTCTGCTAATTTGTCAAAGAGCTTCAGATTCAGTTTATTCAAACATCTTCAGCATGATCTGAGGAGTCACAACCGGTGAAAAATTATGGAGAACAAGCAAAAACCAACAGTTACCACCCCAGTTTATGTAAAATTACTATGGTAAATACATTTTATGTAAAGTAAAATTAAGCAGAACTGTAAAATAAAGTGCTACCAAAATATTTTAGCTAACTGCCGAAGTGACAGTTCGAAATCGAAATATTATTACAGAAATGAATATCTTTTAATACTGTGATATCTGTTAAAAAAGATTAACAAAGTATTATAGATTTGTAGTAACTTCAATCATTAGGGTTGCAAAATCTATCTATACCATACCCGGAAGACTATCAGATAGCCTGCCAGGCATGGTGTGGGTAGATTTTGGTAGCCCGACTGAAAAAAACAATAGCTGATGACTTCAGGCTACCAGATTTTGCGAGCCCTGCATTAATTCTAAAGCATGTTCTGACTGAAATAACCATAGAAAGACCAAAATGGTCAGTCCTCATCAAATCAACAATTCGTTACAATTTGAAGTATTTCATTGCATACCACCTGCTCATGCACTCAAACTGTACAAAAACGTTTATTAATAAATTAAGACTTTTTGTCTTACTTTTTTCTCTCCTGCCTGCCTGATTTGCTGGAATGTTCCTCTATCTAAATATAATATATATAAATATATATATATATAGTATTGGATTTCTGCATACATTTTACAAAATGTGTTCTGATCTTCATATACTGTAAGTCACAATAGAAACACACAGTTGTCTTAAACTAATATCACATGAATATTATATGTTTTTCAAGGTTTTATTGAATACAATATGCAAACATTCACAGGGGTCGAAAAATATGTGAACCTTTGGGTTCAACAACTGGTTGACCTTCTTTTGGCAGTAATGCTTCAACCAAACGTTTCTTGTAGTTGCGGATCAGACTTGCACAACAGTACGGATTGATTTTGAATCATTCCTTTTTACAAAACTGTTCAGTTCAACAATATTCAAGGGATGTCTGGTGTGAATGGCTCTCTTGAGGTCATGCCACAGCATCTCAATCGGGTTGAGTTCAGGACTCTGACTGGGCCACTTCAGAAGGTGTATTATCTTCCTATAAAGCTATTTTGTTGCTGATTTATGCTTTGGGTCGTTGTCCTGTTGTATCACCCATCCTCTTTTGAAATTCACATGGTCTTCAGTTTTCCTGCAAAATGTCTTGATGAGCTAAAATAATTTTTTTCATCGATAACAGCAATCCATCCAGGTCCTGAGACAGCAAAGCAGCCCAAGATGGCATCTCCGCCATATTTTACAGCTGGGATGAGGTTTTGATGTTGGTGTGCTCTACCTTTTTTCTCCATGCATAGTGTTGTGCATTCTTTCCAAACAACTCCATTTTGGTTTCATCCGTCCACAAAACATTTTGCCAGTAGTGGTGTGGAACATCCAGGTGCATTTTTCGAAAACGTCAAATGTGCTGCCATTTATTTTATTTTATTTATTTTTTGTTTTTTGGACAGCTGTGTTTTTTTTTTTTTTGTGGTGTCCTCCATTCTTGTTTAGGGCTTTACGTAATGTAGATTTGTCAACAAAAATGTTAGAATGTGCCAGAGATTTCTGTACATTTTTAGCTGACACTCTAGGAGTCTTCTTCACATCATTTAGCATTCTACACCGTGCTTTTGCAATCACCTTTACAGGACAACCGTGCATAGGGAGAGTAGCAACCGTGCTGTACTTTCTCCATTTTGTAGAAAGTCTGACTTACAGTGGACACATAAACATCCAGGCTTTTAGAAATACTTTTGTAAACTATTCCAGCTTCATGTAAGTGAACAATTCTTGACTGTAGGTACTCTGAGGGCTCTTTTGCGCAAGGCATGGTTCACATCATCCAATGCTTCTTGAGAACAGCAAAGTCAAAACTGGTGTGTGTTTTTTTATAGGACAGGGCAGCTTTAACTAACACATCCAATCTCATCACAATGATTGGACTCCAGGTTGGCTGACTTTGAGCTCCTGTTAGCTCTTGGAGAAGTCATAGCTTAGGGGTTCACATACTTTTTCCACCCTGCCCTGTGAATGTTTACATATTGTGTTCAATAAAAACATGTAATATTGATGTGGTATTAGTTTAAGCAGACTGTGTTTTTCTATTGTTGTGACTTAGATGAAGATCGGAACACATTTTCAAGCATCCAAGTAATCCTAAAGGGTTCACAAACTTTTTGTTGCAAATTACAAATAAGCACCTTGCATGTTCAAGAATCATTTATTCATTCATTTTCTTTTCAGCTTAGTCCCTTTATTAATCAGGGGTCGCTACAGCGAAATTAATGTGTTTTATACAGTGTATGTCCTTCCAGCCACATCTGGGAACTGGGAAACACCCATACAATCTTGCATTCACACCCACATATACACTAATCCTACATCATACACTTAGCTTATTCAATTTACTTATAGGGCATGTCTTTGGACTGTGGGGAAAACCAGAGCACTCAGAGGAAACCCTTGCCAACATGAGGTGAACATGCAAACTCCACACAGAAATACCAGTTGACCCAGCCGGGTCTTGAACCAGTGACCTTCCTGCTGTGAGGCGACAGCGAAACCCACTGCACCACCATGTCACCGTTCCAGAATTACTCTTTCAAAAAAAAAAAAAAAACATTCAAGTGAACAATTTTCGCAAGTTATATTTATTATTTTATCTATCAGTAATACATTGTGAAAGGCAATGCAACATTAGACAGTAATAATGGCACCTGCAGCATATTGTATTCAGTCTTTCTGAAATGCCATCAAGTGGTCAGTAATTTTTGTCCATCTTCACTGTGTCCATTTTTCCCGCTGTCCCGTTTTCCATGAACGCCATTTTGTCTCTCTGTCCTATCTTTACCAGCTGCAGATAGCACTTTCTTTTTAAAACTGAAATCTGTGCCCCGAATGCTGTCACAATCATTCTGAAAAAAAATAAAATAATAAAGTATATATAATTGTTTTATTAGTGTCTTAAACATACTGACCATAGATATATCCACTAGATATCGCATACGGACCCTGAGTATGCGTCAATAGCACCTCCACATTTGTACAGTGCTCCCATAACAAATGTCATTCAACCGCACTATCAAGACTAAAGCTAATGTGAAGATGCTGGATTTTAGCGCTGTGTATGGGTGTAGTAACAAGCAAACAAAGAAAACAAAGCATAAAGGCAGAACATTTCATAGTTAAGATTTTGTTTTATTACGTTTTTGTATGTTTCGAACTTTTGTGCTAAACAAGTAACGTTATTGATGATAGTACAGTCACTTGCTGCATTCACCACAAGGCAAAGTAGCACCAACTCGCACTAAATACTAGGCTTTTGCTAGTTTTGTTGAATAAAATAAGCAGAAAATGTAAACGAAATATGACAACACAACTCTGCAGTGCTAGAAACTTGTATTATTGTCGGCTAAGTGAACGAGTCGTTCATAACAGGGATCCATTCACACGAACACACCTCTCTCTGTTTGAAGTGAAAGGGGAGAGGGGGTGTGTTTCAGGACACAAAATAGATCAAAGCTAACAGTGAGAGAGGATAATACATTTCCATGCACACACACACATGCTCTTTGGCAGTAATGGCTGTGCAGTCACTGATCCATCGATGTAGAAAAGTGATTTCAAATTAAAGTTTTCGTAATTTAAAAAGAATATTTCTATACTGACCACCAGAAGAACTCCCAATCATAGATATATGTATATATGTGTGCATATCTCTGGCTCTGGATGGCCAGTCGTCCACTGCACCTTGGTCCCACATTCATTTCAAAGCAACGTTACCCTGTACTAAAATGGCGGCTCTATTGACGCATTCCTTCCAATAGCCAACAACAGGACATCTAATGTAAAAACCTATGCATATTGACTAGCAAATGTTTTAATTTAGCATATTCAAATAGCAGAGCAGATGACTGAGTGCAAATTAAACATGCAGCACAAACCACCTTTAATATGATCAAGCCGGTGTGAATCTGTTTCGCTTTAGTAAAATAAGATCGTGCTTTTCTGTGAAAGATGGCTATGCTGTTAAGAAGTGCCAGTGCCATCGATCTCCAAATGTTCCTCTCTGCATTTTAGAGGACTGAAACGGCACTTCATGAAAAATCTATATTAATGTTCTACCACTACATTAGGATGTTCCTGCGAGCAGCTGTGCAACCTTGTTATTCTTTTTGCTTTTAGCATTAAACTATGTGTATTTTTACGGGTGCTTAAAGTATGTATTTAATAATTAAAGTTTGTAATAATTATGTTTTTTAAATGTTTTTGGTAAATGTTTATTAAACCCAGCAAAAAAGTGAAAAATGTAAAATAGTCTAATATAAAACTTGTTTCAATATGTTTTCAAATGTATTTCTGTATTCCTGAAATTTCTCCCAACATCAGTGTCACATAATCCATAAGTCATTTTTCTATTGTCTGTGTGAAAACATTTGTGGGTAACACTTTATTTCGATGGCCCATTTGAGTATTAGTAGACTGTCTACTTAATATCTGTTGATACTGACATTCAACAGACATTTAACTGACTATAAGAAACTTTGCAAGTACATGTCAACTTACACTAACCCTACCCCTAACCCCAACCCCAACCTCAAACTAACAGTCTACTTATAATCTAATGAGAATTAGTTGCAATGTAACTTAAATTAAACAAACGAACCATTAAAATAAAGTGTGACCCATTTGTGAACATGATGACACTATTTTTAGATTCTATGATGAAGTTTAAAAGAATTTATAAGTGCAAATACTGCAACACTATAAATGTGTTACACTGTCACTTTTGATTAATTTTATTTTCTTGCTAAATTCTTGCTAAAATATTAATAAATAGTCTTGTGTGACACATTTTCTCAGGTAAGATTGGGTAGAGTATGAGAGGTAAACTAAAAACTGTTTTAAGGTCAATATTATAAGTCGCCTTTAATTTGTTTTCTAATTTACCTAATAGGACTTTAAGCTGAATACTAGTGTCTTGCACAGTGACTGGAATAATATTATATATGTCGTGGGAATATAAATTTGTATAATCTAGTTCCAAATGAACGATGTTCAAAATGAAGTCTTTATATAGCTGAAAAGTTGTATTCTTTGGTTTTTAATTAGCTCATTTCATTTAAAACTCTAGCTATAGGGCAGGGGTGCCCAAACTCAATTGCAAGAATGCAGAGAACGATCTCGTGTTCTTGTGGAGAGCGGTCTTGCCAGGTCACATCGGAATAATGAACTCGGGAGACTGCGAGGACAGAGAACGCATCCTGTGAGAAATGAGATGCTGTGTTCTTCCTGATGGTCACATGACCCTCACACATCTTTAACCAAAACTTATTTAAACATTACAGCATTCATACAACGATTCATTGTTTTTATTTATTGTTTCACAATATTTACTCTGCATAAAGACTTCATAAATATATGCTGCACAACACAAATAAAGTATTTTAATACGAATTTTAACAAACACCCTTAATGTGTTTATGCCTTTATTAAGATTTTCACGTCAATGTTTACTTTCACCGTCTCATGTAGGGAAACTCCTGAGGTAAATAAGTATATCTCTGAACTTTAATAATGAATCTAAACTAAATGCTGCGCTTCCCACCTCCAGTCGCAATGAATTCTGGGACTTTCAGAGTGAGTTCTGTGCTCAAGTCTGCATCGGTGCATCCTCGATATCAAGAACATATCCGGGAACTTTCATGCGTCCTCCATTTTTACGGTCTGGAGTATTGGAACTGAACTTTGGCAGTTGATGATGACGTTACACGAGAACACGAGGACGCAAGACTGCTGAAGAACGCATATTGAGAAACAGCCCTGGGCTAGCTAATCAAGCTTTTACTAGGCTTTCTAGAAACATCCGTGCAGGTGTGTTGAGGCAAGATGGATCTAATACCTGCAGGACACCAGCCCTCCAGGACCGAGATTGGGCACCCCTGAGCTAGGGTGAGACAGTCCTTAAAATCTCTTGGTTCCTGAGCACTGGCTGTGCCTTTGCAATGGTGCCTTTGTCTTCGGGTGATAAATTCAGGCCAAAGAAACCTACCTACTTATGTCATTTACATGCTCCCCTACTCCTAAAACATATTATAGACTCGTTTTAGGCTTGCTTACAGACTTGAGATAAAACTTGCAGACGTTACAGACTTGTAAGAGATGGTAAAACTTTATTTCAATGGTCCGTTTGAGTATCAGTAGACTGTCTACTTAATATCTGACGATACTGACATTCAACAGACATTTAACTGACTATAAGAAACTTTGCAAGTACATGTCAACTTACACTTACTCTACACCTAACCCCAACCTAACAGTCTGCTTATAATCTAATGAGAATTAGTTGCAATTAACTTAAATTCAACAAACGGACCATTAAAATAAAGTGTGACCTTATGGCCCGTTTCCACTGAGTGGTACAGTACGGGTCGGTACGGGTCACCTTTATAAGGCTTGCGTTTACACAGCAAAAGGGTACTCTTTTGGTGGGCGTGATGTACGACAATGTTTCAGTCGGCGTCATTTTTGCTCGAGGAAATGTTTACAGTAAAGCTTTACGGGTCGTTCACAAATCATATGAGAAGCACTTCTCACAAAACAGAGGCTTTATTATACTCATAAATACTGGTATATAAATGTTCATTACTGACCTTTCTATGAACATGATCTGATTATAACTAGTCTCCGATATGTTACCAATTATAGAAAAACTACTCATGGCAAACATTTATTCCTTATTTAGGTTTAAAAACAACACGAAATAGAGCCCACAGTCAGTGCAAACCTCTCATCTGTGTCTTAAATCTTCACCAGCACATGTAGCCTCTTGTTAGAAAATAACAATCCGAGTTCATAATAGTCCAGAAGGTGATGATGATAATGGTTAAATGTAGCAGATCTTCATGTTTGCTGAAACAATAATTTGCTCCTTTTTTTCCAGCTTCTCCTTTGCGTTTACATGCGTCAGTCTTGTGTTTGTCTGTTTCTGAAAGGATCGGGTTTCAAAAGCACGTCAATAATCAAGAGAACAGGATCGGGTTTCTGTGAGAAAAGTGTGAAAGCGAAACCGCTCGCTCTTCAGACGGGCTCGTAAAAAACTACAGGGCACGGAGGAGAATCTGCTGTTCTCTTGGCTTTCTGACTGTTCAAGACGACGACAAGGTTTGTTTGAGCTAGGGTCGACCATGGCTCGTTATTATATGTTTATATTATTTCGGTGTATTGTCTCTCGGCTGTGTATTAAACATGGCGGGTCCTTTGTTTTCATTCTTTCATTCTTTTGTTTTCATTCATTTGCGTGAGCAAATGACGTATTTCATTAAACCAATAGCGTTCAGCTGCGCGTCTAGCTCCACCTTTTGGCCACCCTTGGTACCCTTTGCAAAGGGTGACCAAAAAGTGGTAAGCTTAAAAGCGTACCTAACCGTACCGTACCGTGCCACTCAATGGAAATGGGTCATTAGAGACTCCTAGGCTCTTGTAGACTCGTGGATTTCTTAAAGGCGCTGTATGACTGCAGATTAACCAACATGTCTCAGTAAAAGAATTCTGCTTGTTTCGAGTCTCCTGGACTGGGTTCTCTTTCTTATTAATTTGTTTTTTTTTTTTTTTTTCAACAATGTCCTCATGGTAATTTATGCTTTATGTAGTTCTATGTATAACTTATGTAGTTATTAAAAATTTGTTATAAAAAATGTGTTTGAAAATCTTGAAGGTTAAAAGTCACATGATATTAAAATAATTTATTTTAGACGTTACTACCAGTATTGTTAGTTTTTAAGATATCTATTAATGTGATATCTATTTGATATCTATTAGCTCCAAGACAGTGACAAAATTAATGTTTAAAATATATAAAATTGACTATTCAAACGATTATGTTTTGAAATGTGTTTTTAAAAAAAACCTTCTCTTTGTTAAACAGAAATTGGGAAAAAAATAAACAGGAGGGCTAATAATTCTGACTTTGACTGTGTATATATAAATTTGGAAATTTCATTAATGGTGCTGCTCAACTAAACTGAGCAAATAGATGTGAGTGGGTGATTTTTATGATGGAGCTGAATGTTCTGTTATCTCACCCCATCTGAATGCTCAGGGAGGGTCTGATAAGGTTGTGATGACTCAGTCTTGCAGGGTCTGCAGTCTTCCAGTAAACCCACTGAAGAATCCTCATCAGTGCTAGAGCCCTTCAAGAAAGAGAAAATGGTGCTAAAGTGCTATAATATTTCAGATTCTCTTATCATACTTTCATCCCACTCAGCCTTTGGAAGAATTCATATAGAAGCTGTAATATATTTTCATTATTTTCATCTCATTAAATTGCCACAGCCCCACCCCCCCACTCCCTGAGGTCTTCCTGTGATTTGGAACAACATTTTATTCCTGGATTTCATGCCCTACACTATTATTCATTCATTCATTTTCTTTTCTTAGTGCCTTAATAATTCAGGGGTCACCACAGCGGAATTAAGGGCCAACTTATCCAGCATATGTTTTACACAGCGGATGTCCTTCAAGCCGCCACCCAACACTGGGAAACCCATACACTCTAACCCTACACAATTATATACATTATAAAGTGTATATATTACAATTATAAAGTGCTCAGCATTTATAAGTACACCCCTCACAAATCTCTCATTTAGATTAATATTTTGTATAGGAAGCTTCACAATATTATATTCATAAATATACATTAGATTAGTCAGTACTGAGCCAAATCTGGACCTAATCTAACAAAATAACTTATGATAACGGTCCAAAATGAGTACACCCAAATTTATATGTTAGGGAAAAATATTAGATTAAAATTTTTTAAAAGAGCAAAATTCAAGAGAAACAACAACAAAAAAAAAGTATAAAATTTGATCGAAATTTTGTAGTTTGTAATTTTCTTTCTCAATATTTCCCATGAATTTATATGATTTGTGTTTATATTTCAGAGGATGGGTTGGGGCCTAAATATTATTTTATTAAAATTAAATTATTTTATTGGTTATTGCTCTTTCGAGATTTTCCTCAAAATATTTGTCTACATATCTATGTGTGAGGTGTGCAGCTGTACAAAACCTTATTTTGTTTTCTACAGACCTTACCCATTGGGAACCAGCGGCTCGTTTTTCAGGTTTTGACATTTGCAGGTTTTCCCATGAAATTCTAAAGCGCCCATCTGACGCTATCATGTGACAACATGGTGAATGTACTGTCAAAATATCATTCATACTACCAAAGTAAGTTTAAATTCAAATGTACCCAAGACAGTAAATGAAATCAGATGAACCAAGTGCCATAGGGAATATGAATTTTTGTTTATTTTTTTTTAAAGGTTATTTAATAAATGCAATAACATTGAAGATGTGGTGACGCAGTGGCGCAGTAGGTAGTGCTCACAGCAAGAAGGTCGCTGGTCAGTTGATGTTTCTGTGTGGAGTTTGCATGTTCTCTCTGCATTCGCGTGGGTTTCCTCTGGGTGCTCCGGTTTACCCCACAGTCCAAAGACATGTGGTATAGGTAAATTGGGCAGGCTAAATTGTCCGTAGTGTATGAGTGTGAATGAGTGTGTATGGATGTTTCCCAGAGATGGGTTGCAGCTGGATCTGGGGTATCTGATGCGAAAAACATGTGCCGGATAAGTTGGTGGTTCATTCCGCTGTGGTGACCCAAGATTAATAAAGAGACTAAGCCGAAAAGAGATGCAAACTCAACTACTCTCTAGTCAACTTTTTTACAGTTTTGTTGTGCTATTAATAATTTAAACTTTCAGTAAAAACCTTTTGTTAAATAAAGGCTTACTGTTGGTGATGATTATATGCCATTTAACTTTTCATAAAAGCTGCATTCATTTGTTAAGCTTATCATAATTACTGTGGGCATTAAATCAAAAATGTTAAATTTCAAAATGTACTCTTATTTGTCTACAGTCTATACAATATTGTATATTTATACAGTAGTGCTTATTATAAATGATGTATCTGTCCAAAATTATATGCACTCATAATCTTTTGTCAAATATAACCTTTCCTCCCCTTTGAAATGACTTTTTTCACCTCTGGTAACATCATTTTTGCCATACAATTGTCCATTCGTCACTCTTCCATTTTGATGACAAAACCCATCATCCAACAATCCTTTTGGTTCTCAAAGGATGAAATTATGCATAGCCCTGTATATTTTTTTCATTTCAGGAATCAATCTTAACTTTGTTTCATAGCAACTTTAACAAAACATAAAAATAAGTCGCAGAATTTTTTATGTTTTTTGCAATAATCCAAAAGCTGAAGGCCAAATCCTATTGAGCTTTTGTCAAATGAACCAGGGCGATGTGAACTTACCTTTTTGGCCTACAAAAATATTTAATATTTAATAATACTGCAGTGCTCTATTGTTTCTAATGCAGAATTAATAAAAAATGTGGAAACTAGCTGAGGTTGGGTTACCTGTGTGAAAGGCTTCGATGGGGACTGAATGTTCTTGGGGGAGCCAGAGCCTCTTAATCTCTCACTGAACCAAGAGAAAGGCACAAACGGCGGGCCGGATGAACGGGACGACCGGTTCTCAGTTCTTTCTGAATCCCTGCATAAATGCATACAAAATACCTCACACAGTGAAAAATTCTAGTGCTCGGGTAACTGACATTGTACACAGCACAGATTCACACACATACCGATTTCCTGCTGATAGTCTGTTGGATCTGTCTTTTCTGACCTTTCCATATGTGCGACGTAAAGTGACCCTGCCCCACAGAAAAACAAGCAGTTAACCTTAAGAAAAGCTTGGCCACTAGTACAGCATCAATATGATACTAAAAACTAAATAAATACATAAACCTCTTGTGGAACAATAGAAACGGAGATTAATTACACTTTTACTCTACATAACAAATGGTAACCTCTTTTTTAAATGTTTCAAAAGTCAAAAATATTATTTAACATCAATAAATCAAACTAAACCCATTAATTTACACATAAAAAAGTAATTGTATGGGTTGAATCATGTAGAACGCTTTAACCCTTTAACTACCCCATCAAGAAACAAATGTTGGGATTGCATTTTTTAACTCCTAATGTCACTAGTTAACAGTCCACACATTTTTTTTCAACGCATCCCATTCATTCATTCATTTTCTTTTCGGCTTAGTCCCTTTATTAATCCGGGGTCGCCACAGCGGAATGAACCGCCAACTTATCCAGCATTTGTTTTACGCAGCGGATGCCCTTCCAGCCACAACCCATCTCTGGGAAACACATCCATACATTCTCATTCACACACATACACTATGGACAATTTAGCTTACCCAATTCACCTGTACCGCATGTTTTTGGACTGTGGGGGAAACCGGAGCACCCAAAGGAAACCCACACAACCACGGGGAGAACATGCAATCTCCACACAGAAATGCCAACTGGCCCAGCCGGGGATCGAACCAGCGACCTTCTTGCTGTGAGGCGAACGTGCTACTCACTACGCCACCGTGGCGTTCAACGCATCCCATAGTTTCTAAAATATCAGCCTCTACCAAAAGGTTGATATGTTGATTTATGGTAAAAGTACCAGAATTAATATAAATACTATAAAAAGTCTGAAAATACGAAGTGTAAGAGCAATTTTATTAAAAAAAATTCAAAATAAAGCATTTTTGAATACTATTCATTCATTCATTTTCTTTTCAGCTTAGTCTCTTTATTAACTTGGAGTCGCCAGAGCGGAATGAACCGCCTAAAGTAAAAATAGTTGTATTTTTACAGCCTAATTAAATACACTAAATTGTTGACTTTGGGAACACAAATGTACTTATATTTCACTCACCCCCTTGTTATCCAAGATGTTAATATCATTCTTTTTCACTCATAAAAAATTGTTGTTCTTGAGGAGAACATTCAGGAATTTTCTCCATAAAGTGAATGTCTGGGGAGCTACTGTCCTTGTGTTTCCGAACCACACAAACAGACTATTTTTATACAGCACATCTGTGCAGTTTATGTTACTCTGAGTATCATTTAAGTAAGGATTTCCCTTATGAACTCAGTCTTTCCTTATTATATGCAATTTCATTATAAATCTAGTTGAGAGTCAGAGTTGGTGCCAGTGAATTCTATGTACTTCAGGCTGCCCTGGACTGTAACATAATCACTGGCAACAAATAAAATAATTGTAGAAAATGACTGATTGTTTCACTATATAAGACCCATATTCTTTGGCTGGGATCATTTAAAGCCATTTGAAACTGTATTTCAACTTGAATATCAACAAAATGTTTACATTTCAAATCATGAGCATCACTGAACTACACAGAAAACTTCCCAAAAGATTTTCCCCAGAAAACAAAAAAATAATGTCTTTATGACTGAAAAAAGAATGAATTGAACATCTTGAATGACAAGGAGGTGAGTAAATAAACTAACATTTTAACTAAATGAACTGTATCTCAAATGATCCAGGCATTATCTAAAATATTTAATTGGTAAAGGACCTTTAGGACACTTACCCAAGATCAAGAAACCGTCTCCTTGTTTTTTTGTCCAGCAGCACTGTTGGACTATCCGGTTCATCTGGGCCTGTATCATGACTTTCATCTGAATAAAAAAAAAATTATAATAATAATAAAAAAAAATTACAATAATAAAAAAAAAGAGAATCCAGACAATAATCTGAGCATGGTTGTTCAAAAATTATTATATGAAGCATAAATATACTGTAGATATGGAAATCCCATATTTTGCTAGGTTCAGTTAATCCATTCTACACTCACTGGCCACTTTATTAGGTACTTATTAGTACTGGGTTGGACCCCATTTTTGCCTTCAGAACTGCCTTAATCCTTTGTGGCCCAGATTCAACAAGGTACTGGAAAATTCTTTAGAGATTTTGGTCCATATTGAAATGATAGCATCACGAAGTTGCTGCGGATTTGTCAGATGCACAACCATGATGCGCTCCACCACATCCCATAGGTGCTCTACTGGATTGAGTTCTGGTGACTGTAGAGGTCATTTGAGTACAGTGAACCCATTGTCATGTTCAAGAAATCATTCTTAGATGATTTGCGCTTTATGAGCGCGATATCCTGATGGAAGTAGCCATCTGACGATTGTCCTAGATCAGCAACAATACTCAGGTAGGCTGTGGCATTGACACGGTGCTCAGTTGGTACTAATGGGCATAAAGTGTAAATAAATATTCCCCACTCCTTACACCACCACCACCAGCCTGAACTATTGATAGAAAGCATGATGGATCCATGTTTTCATGTTGTTGATGACATATTCTGACCCTACCATCCGAATGTCACAGCAGAAATTAAGACTTGTCAGACCAGGCAACATTTTTCCAATCTTCTATTGTCTAATTTTGGTGAGCCTGTGCAAACTGTAGCCTCAGTTTCCTGTTCTTGGCTGACAGGAGTGGCACCTTGTGTGGTCTTCTGCTGCTGTAGCACATCTGCATCAAGGTCTGATGTGTTGTGTGTTCAGAGATGCTCTTCTGCAGGGATGTGCATGAAAATCCCAGTAGATCAGCACTTTCTGAAAAACTCAGACTATGCATGCATTAAGTTGCTGCTATGTGATTGACATACGTTTGACATATTGACATACGTTTGACGGTTGCCAAATTAGTGAAATAAATGACAAAACTACCAAATAATACCTGTCATGAGTATAACCGCATTCGCCATCAGGAGGCACTATAATCCCTCTCGTAGGAGAATACTGCTTTCACAATCCAAAATAAATAAAGTAATCCAACATGTGCGGCTGATAGTTCTGCCCCTTCCGCTATGTGAGTGAAGCTGCGGTCGTTGACGTTGAGTGTCCATCATTACACACTTCATTTTACGAGTTGTGATTTCATTTAAACTCCTTCACAGAATATATCCTACCAAACGTTATTTTTCTGGATTTATAAAAAAAATAAAGATGTAAGAGCTTTTGCAAGCAGAACCCAGAGATTTTATCATCATTTTATCATTTATTTTGGTTTTGCCCCTATGTGTCATTTTTTTTGGCAAAATGTAATTGACTTTATTGTTTTCAATATTGATGAAAACATTAGGTTACACTGGAAAGATGTTCTATTGGGAATTTTTGAAACCTCTAGAGACAAAAAGTCACATACAATTTTTTTTTACTAATTTCTTTATTTTAAAGGTTAACTTTCATATTCATAAATGCAAATTTTCAGGTCAAATTCAAAATTGTATTGCATTTAAAAGTGAAGTGAAGCATTACTTTGAGTCCATATTACACTATAAAAATCAAAAAGCTATGCAAATTGTACAAGCTTGGATATCACTTAATGCATGTGATATTGTTCATATCTCTCCCTAGCCTTTGGAATTGTTTTTGCATTTGTTGTACTTGTATTTCTTCAAGAATTAAAAAATATATATATAAAGAAATAAATGTAAAAAGATTACCGGTTGAATGAGTGTCATCCAGGTATCCACTTATTATTTTTAGAGTTTTCAGTGTGAAAGCACTACAGACACTATTTATACAACAAAATGGCGTAGAATAGTGCATAAGTGTGCGATTTGGGACGCACCTAAACACCTGAATGAAATCTGAAATTAACAGGTCAGATAAAGCAGACATTCAACATATATAAGTGCCTCCAGGAGTAGGGTGGAGAAACACTATTTATAGAAACAGGCTATATAAGAAAAGAAATCAATAAGAATAGTCAGCAGCACTGGGTCAATTCGTGTTTTATTTAAATCATTTTTAAAAATCATGGTCATCTTTCCAAATTGTTAATTGTTATTATTATTAAGTAATAAGTGACGGTAAATAAAAAAATCATTTAACCTAAGCCAGCTGCTGTCCAAACTCGGTCCTGGAGGGCCGGTGTCCTGCAAAGTTTAGTTCCAACCCCAACCAGACACACCTGGGCTACCTAATCAATCTCTTACTAGGCTTTCTAGAAACAACTTGCCTTAACGCACCTGCAAGGATGGAGCTAAAACCTCCAGCACACCGGCCCACCAGGAACGAGTTTGGACACCCCTGAGCGATTGTTAGGGGTTTCTTACAGTATATAATGTTGCAAAATCATTTTTAATTATCTATATTTAAGATCTACTTTGTTGAGTTAAAGTTAGTTAGTTAGTTAGTTAGTTACCCTTCTGGCAGATTATTCATCAGGTAACTCATTAGGAAATCTTATGCAAAATAAAATTATATTTAATGTGATTTTTTTTAAAAATGCTGTTCAAACCTTCACTCTGTGAGTATTCTCCATAATGTAGTAGAGGTTGGCTTCCCTCACGTGACTTGAGGCGATCCGTCTGGCAAAGATGGGCTGGGGAAGATGTCTCTGAATGGGTGCAAGGTCTGGAGGGGGATTTCAGTGGGCTGAGTGGCAGGGTCTCCTGGGAGGAGGTGTTCAGGAGGTGTCTGTAGCTCCTTTTTTCATCTTGTACCTCCTGTTGTCCAACCACAGTGCAGGGGTCAAAGGTGAAAGCTCGGTCTCTCCGTGAGGAAGGGGAGGAGAGGAGCAGGTCGGAGGAGGGGGAGGAACAGTGGAAGGATGGGTGGACCGGGGAAGAGCCATAACTCTAAACCACAGATATACACAAAGATATATATCATAAGTCAGTTTGCATTTAAAGTATGTAAGACTCTTCTAAAGCATAAAAATACCATAATATGTTTGCAGATATTTAGGAAAGATGCTAAGTGGACATTCTTGTTTATCTGAAAAACAATGCTGAAGTCAGATATTCTGCTTTGTTTATGTTCTTTTAAACTGCCCAATGCCAGATATGCCAATTATATTTCAGCACTATGGATTCCCTTGGTGGAAAACTGCATATTTCATTCATTCATTCAGAAAGGCTTTGAAAGCACGCATCCATGACCGAAATGCGACCTCCTGTGGACTCTCATATGAACTCCGAAATGAGACAGATTCAGTTCCACATGAGGTTATTAATTAGCAAATAATATAAATATTATGAACGTAAACATTATGTCAGCTTAGAATTATAAGGTTCTATCTGACATTTTTGTCAAAATTGAGTTATTGACATTCTTATAAATTGACTACTTATTTACCTTATGGGATTTTTTGTATAAGTTGTTTACATTTTAAGACTTTTTAAATTAAAAAACAAATGTTACACATGCACTGTTTGCTATGTATTGCAAAAAATTTGAAGCTCAATATCTCAAAATCATTCAGAACGCAGATAGAACCTTACAATTCCAAGGTGACGATTAGGTGAGCAGGTTACAGTGTAAACGCGTGTCGCACCAACATGCTTCATGGCGAGATTCGCAGTGATAAGCAATTTGGCTGTTTGCACCAGACGAAACACAACTGAAATTTAAATACAGCCATTCAGAAGCACAGAATATGCACTCACTGAGGAAATGGTAAGGTTTATAATCTATTTAATACATATTAACCCTCTTTTACATTAAATGTAGATGCTGAATCACGTTTAGTTCTAAAGTTCAATTTCAAGATCTGAGGTGAACTATCTGCTGCTGCTTTCAGTATATGGCAATAAATGTCATGTAAAATGACATTCAAACTCACATTGTTAGCATTTAACACTGAATAAAGCATATGAGGTTTACCTGAAGTGATCATTGGCATAGTTTTCTGTTGTTCAGCTGTGAGAAATAGAAGCTGTTTCTAATATATCAATTCGAGGTGTTGGTTAGAACAAGAACTCCTTTAAATATGGAAAATATTCCCGCTATCGAGTGCTGTTGCTTTTATTTAGAACACGGTTTAAATCACTCGCTCCTGTCGTCAATCTGGTAACCTGCGCTTTCGTTTGTTTTAAACCAGGAGTGCAACATCTAGTTCAACCACTGGGTGTCAAACTTACACACTGTACCTTTAAAGGAACATAAGCATAAAGATTAAAGGGGACCTTTTATGCAAAAATCACTTTTAATCACATTTATGTGGAAAACAGTGTGTGAGTATAACTAGTCTCTAGTGGTAAAAATTAAATAATTCTATTTTTTACAATCACACTTAAAACACTTTTAATTGACGTTCTCCCTTGTACATGTCATCGGAGGGGAAAGTCCCGCCCATTAATGAATATCCCTCTGTCATTGGTGTAGACAGAGTGAGAAGCAGCCATACACTATTACTGTGTGTTCACACCGGAGGCGGTGAGAGTGTGAAAGTTCTCTCTGGCTGGCCTGGCGACAAGGCTGTCTGCCTTTACAGCTCCGGCAGCGAGAGTGTCAAAACTCGCTACACTGATCCCGTATTTAAAAGGTGCTGTTGCAGCATATCAGCAAATCAGTTACATTTCTGCATAAAAACATGCTTTGTAGTGTGAAAATGTTGCACAATGTGCGTTGTGGTTTTGCTACACTTATGCAATATGTGTCCATATGTCTGAAATATTCTGAAGCAGCAGTACTGTTTTTTTACTGTCATTATAGATAGCATGAGATTCCCGCTTTTTAAAGAAAAAAAATATATATATAACAATAATACACATCAGTAACTCGCTAGTAACTATTTAATGTATGTCCCTGTAAGAAAACATCATAAATAACTGGAAATCTGGCGACTGCAATAATCAAACCCTCTGTGATCAAACCATTGGGAACAAGTGTGGTTGGAACCAAAATTGACAGGGCTGTGTTCTCTGGACTCCTCTCAAGTGGTGGCTGAACTGCGTTATAGCTCAACACCATAAAGTTGAATTGATTTCAACTCTCCTCTATGCCCACACTGGTGAAACCATAATTAACTGTAGTGTTCTTCAATTATTTTCATTAACCATATATTTACAACGTATTAAGTACAAAAATGTTACTTGAATGGAATTTAAGGGCAAAGAGCATTAAAATACATTTTGTAATTTTCATATTTTTTCATAGATACTCTATAATTTATGCTTTATAACCGGCTGTAGACTTTAACCACAGGTTATATTTTAAAAGAAGATAATTTCTGTAATAAAAGTATTTTTCTTAAAAAAACAACAACAAGAGGCAAATGTAAAACTCTTTTTAAATAACTTTTACAATTTTGTTGTATTTTGAATGTGGGCGCCACGGTGGCATAGTGAGTAGCATGTTCGCCTCACAGCAAGAAGGTCGCTGGTTCGAGCCTCGGCTGGGTCAGTTGGCATTTCTGTGTGGAGTTTGCACGTTCTCCTCGTGGTTGCGTGGGTTTCCTCCGGGTGCTCCGGTTTCCCCCACAAGTCCAAAGACAGACGGTATAGGTGATTTGTGTAGGCTAAATTGTCCGTATGAGTGTGAATGAGTGTGTGTGAATGTTTCCCAGAGATGGGTTGCAGCTGGAAGGGCATCCACTGCGTAAAACAAATGCTGGATAAGTTGGTGGTTCATTCTGCTGTGGCGACCACGGATTAATAAAGGGACTAAGCCGAAAAGAAAATGAATGAACGAATGTATTTTGAATGTATTATAAAAGTTAGAATGGCTTATTTATATACTTATTACTTTAGTAAATTCTCAAACCATCTAAAAGCAAAAGACTCAGAACCGCGTCATAGTTCATTATCATAAAGTTGACTTAATTTCAACTCTCCTCGACACCCACACCAGCGAAGATGCGCCATGCTGCTCCTCGCTAGTTATCGCCGCCAGCTCACATTGAAAATGAGTGACTTCCGGCTACTTTGCCGCTCTCGCCACTTTCGATGTGAATGCACAGTTAGAGTTTTGCACATTTCCTGCCACAGATACTGTCAGCGACTAAGAGGCATTATAAATATTACATTTTGGGGTGCCCAAATGAACACTGTAGATAGAAATTTGTAGCTCCACCTTCTTTTGAAAAGAGTGCTGGAAGCACAATCTCATTTGAATTTAAAGCACAAGTTACCAAAACAGCAGAATTTGGCTCAAAGCCTAAAAGTTATTTAAAATTATTTGGGGGTATTTTGAGCTGAAACTTCACATACTGTATACACTCTAGGGTCATCTTTTCATCTTGTAAAAAGGGGCATAATAAGTCCTCTTTAAATATTTTAATGTTTAATGTGATTTTTTGAAGAATCCTCACAGATGTTTTTCCACTTCAATCGCACTCATTTTGTCTTTTACAGAATATATATATTTGTTACTTATATACAGTACCTATTTATTTATTTATTTTTATTTATTTTAGCTTTACATATATCGTGTCAATTTGAATAAATCTAAACTAGTACCATAATTCAAATCTTAAAGTATATTTTTATATAAATTAATACTGACAGATAATTTAATATTAATGCAGTAACACTTGTGACACAAATTAAATAGCAATAATGAATCACAAGCACACCGTATTTAAGGGGTTATTTTTGCTTTGCTTTAAAGAAGTGGTTATTTTGATGTGATGACTACAAACTAAATGATACCTAAAGTACAAGACTGAAATTGTAATAAACTGTAATAAACTCCATACCAAAACCATACCTTACTCCATACAACACCATAACTAACTGTAGTGTTCTTCAATTATTTTCATTAACCATATATTTCCAAAATATCAAGTACAAAAATATTTCATGTAAGGAATTTAAGGGCAAACAGCATTAAAATACATTTGATATTTTTCATATTTTTTAATAGAAACTATATAATATATGCTTTATAACTGGCTGTAGACTTTAACCACAGGTTTATTTTTAAAGTATGTCATTTCTGTCATAAAAGAATAAAAAACAAACAAACAGGCAAACAGAACTATTTTAAAATATTTTTTACAAATTATTGTATTTTGAATGTATTCTGAAAGATAAATGGCTTATTTATATACTTATTACTTCTCACACCATCTAACAGCAAAAAATTCAGAAACGGTGAAAATAATTGTGAATGATGATGGCCCAGACAACAGTGTGCAGCTTTGGAATGACATGAGAATGAATAAAAAACATAACACATCACAGTGTTTTGATTTGTAGGTGAACAATTCGTTAGATGCAATCAGATATACACACCATTCTGTCAATACCGTCATCTCCATCTATGGAGCTCACGCTGTCCCTTAGGCGGGTTCGGGAGGGCCGGTGTCTCCTGGTTTTGATTGACAGTTGTGCTTTGGCTTTCTGTAGGCTGCTGTCAAGCCGTTCGGTCTCAGGAACCGCCTCCGTCAGATCTAATGAGGTATGAAATGCATCAATGTTTACTTCCTGACTTATTTTGCTCCTGAGCATTTGGAGGCAAACATATGGCATGACACAAACATAATATCACAAAAAATGATGAAAATCCTGATAAAAGGCTGCTGCGCTGCTCTCAGCACACACTCATGTGCACATTAGTGTTCTCCTTAAATCCATAAAACACAGTGAGAACGTAAAGGAGTCCAAAAGCTCTATTAAGCTGTCAACAGCCTAGATTACTTATTTGAATGATGGACGGTCATTCCTCATGTACACCCTGAGGGTGTGTGAGGGTCAGTGAAACAGGAAAACACACACTAAAGCACAAGACACTGAGCAGTGTAAGCAATAAATGAATAGATAAAGTTTTACTGATAAGTTCAGGGCATCACATTGGCTATAGCATGATTGCCTTACAGCAAGAAGGTCGCTGGTTTGAGCCCCGGTGGGGTCAGTTGGCATATCTGTGTGGAGTTTGCATGTTCTCCCCATGTTCACGTGGGTTTCCTCCGGGTTCTCCGGTTTCCCACACAGTCCAAAGACATGCGCTATAGGCGACTTCAATAAGCTACACTGGCTGGGTGTTTCCCAGTGTTTTGTTGCAGCTGGAAGGGCATCCTCTGCGTAAAACATATGCTGGATAAGTTGGCAGTTCATTCCGCTGTGGCGACCCCAGATTATTAAAATGAATCAATGAATGAATGATAAATTCAGAATTTCCTCAACTCAAATTCTGGGTAAAAACATTAGTTTTTGGTTTATGACTCAAAATTGCAAGACATATATATAGCAGATTATGAAAAAATACATCAGAATAAGGAGATTAAAAGTCAATCACCATTTTTATTTCTTTTATTTTTTTTACTTCCTATTTTACCGTGGACAATTCACCATATTTTGCAGATTTGTTTTGTACTGTATACTACCTTATTATAAAAAGTAGTATGTCAAACAAGCTTTGTGAAAATATAAACATTACTATAATAAAAAAAATTAAAATATTTTTATAATATTTACATTCTTTTTTTCAAGTAGTTATGCCATTTTGGAAATAAAGGGAGTGATTTGACCTTTAATTGTTGAGTCATTGAGTATATTTATTTACGTACAAGTGTGTGTATGTAAATATAGTATATCTCACTGATAAATTAAATGTGCACCTCAACTCCTCTTTACACTAAAACTGTTTGTCGAAGGGTCCACAGGTCAACATGGCCGAGCTGCTATAGCCAAACCTTCGGCCACACGTGCCAATGCCAAATGTCAAATGAAGCTCTAAAGAAGCAGACCATACAGACTGTGCACGCCCAAAGTGAAGCATGGCGATGGATCAGTGATGGTTTGGGCTGCAATAACATGGCATTCCCCAAGGCCCAGTACTTGTGTTAGATGGGTGCACTGCTAAGGACTACTGAACCATTCTGAAGGACCATGTGCAGCCAGTGGCTCAAACATTGCAGGGCCGTGCACAGACATTTTGAGGGGCAGTGGCCCAAACCAAAAAAAGGGGCACTAAATGGGTAGGTTCTTGCTAATAAAAATTTTCCAGTTGTTATAAAAATTGAAAATAGTTTTTTTTTTTAATAGATAATTGTTATTTATATTAGATCTGATTTTGATTAGTCAAATTCCAAGAACGTGGATATTTAGCACAAGTTGTCAGCACTTATATATGACCACTGGCTGCAACGTGGATTGTAAATAAGACTTGTAATGCAACGATCGTCAAGAACTGTTAGGCTGGTTTGACATGGCCATAATCTGCGCAGAACGCATCACCGGTGATCACCGCGAGATGCACCCCGGTTAGAAACGTGTAGGACTTGCGTGCACCTTGCTTTGATGTCACGCTGACGTGCGCCAAAAAACTCTCGCGAGGCGGATGTCTCGGATTGAGCAGTCGGCTGCAGTCTCATAAGTCTCCAACAACTGCGCTCACCAAAAGCATGATGGGAAACGACTGGCTAACGACACAACCTAATGCTTATTGGATGAAACTGAAATTACGATTCTCTGTCTTCTGTTTTTACTAAGGTTTATACCCGGCTGTATACCTTTATTGTATTTTCGTTGATAATTTAAAAAAGACATGGAGACCATTACATGTTTATTTATTTAGATTTACACGCAAACAAAAACAAAACACACCTTTGTAAAAACAAAACATGATCTATCTAATGTAACTAAATGTTACAAACAAATCATTAGGATGTGCTTATGCTGTATTTTAAAGTCCTGTTTGTTGTCATTTTCACTTTTTTGTATGTTTGTGTGAATTTTGTATTGTCATTTATATGCAACATGATTCCCTGAAAGTCAGTCCAATACACACATATGCAGACATACAAAGGTAATCAGACTGTTCTGCCATTATGCCTCATCTTTGTGTGGTTTCCTATGAGAAGTGGAAGGGGTGTAGTGAACAAAACACACACACGTATGTGAAGTCAAGAGTTATGTTCAATAGACCAAGAACATTTTCACAGTATTTCCTACAGCCTAATGGTTTTTATTCTGGATAAAGTCTCAGGCTGTTTATTTCAGTCTGGCTGGAGTAAAAGCAGTTTACAGAGGCCTAATAAGCATGTCAATATAATCAGACCCTTAAGAATCTCTTTATGTCTGCAGAACAAACCACTGTTGTCCAATAGCTTTCCTCATTTTACTTTAACATAATTGTGCACTTTAGGCTGAATAGTATCTTCAAAAAAACTAGTAAAATATTATGTAAAATATGTAATATAATATTGTCATAATGGCAAAGTCTAGACAAATGAGTTAGAAACTGTTGAAAACTAAATCTATTAAACAACTCTTTTACATATTTGATGCAATACTATTTTTTCTTTAAACTTCACAAGAGGGCTAATCATTTTGTCTTCAGTAGTATTTCCCTTTATACCTTCTAATGCCCTCTAAAAAAGTTTGAAATTACTATAATGGACCACTAGCTTAATAAAATGCCATATTCTGGGGACATATCTAAAAAACAAACAAACATTTGTCATGACCTGTCACTCAAAAGCATCTTGCTATAGTTACTTCATTTATAATGTAGCCAAATTAGATTTCTTGAACACTTTCTAGCTGTATAAGCGGTTTATTCTTTAAACATTCACCACTGTTGAAAATACAGATGTATTTTAAATACTGTACATCCTTTTCAGTAATGAGCTGTTCATCTTCTGTGATTCTGACTATATTTTTGTAAAAACAGTGATATTTCAATAGCATCCACTCCCACATTAAAAATACTATAGTAACTTATAGGAATATTATAGTGTTTTTGAACCATATGCCTGTTATAAAAATAGCCTATTTAAATTTCTATAGTTGCTATGGTATCACAGCAACTATAAACATAACCAAATACTGAAAAAAACATGTTCAAAAACACTATAACATTTACTATGAGTTACTATAGTATTTTTTCATGAGGTCATTCGTGCCGCGATTAAAACGCGAACGCGATCTCCTCCACTTGTGACGTTTCCAGGCGGCAAAACAGCGAGATTCGGGAAGTGTCCGACTTGTGATATATTTTTTAAGCCCTTCTCTTACTGCAGCCGCCTGCTCCCGTCTACATTGCAGTCAAGGCGAGGCGCACCTCAAACGCTGCGGACTCCGGAGTGGGCGGTAAAATACGGAGTGGATTAACAAAATCAGTGGATGTTTAGCGAAGCGGTAACAGAACAGCCAGGGACGGGGGCACGGACGCGTTTGAGAAGGAGGGAAGAGGTACAGGCTGAGAGGGGCACCTCAGCCAACGAGGGCAAAGGGGCAGTGACTCTAGCCCCCGGGCCACCCCCCTGTGCACGGCCCTGAAACATTGTATCCTGAAAATGGTGCCATGGATCAGCATGATAATAAGCCAATACACCCAGCAAGACTGGTGACAGACTGGTTTGATGAACATGAAAGTTAAGTCTCCCATGGCCTCCACCAGATCTAAATATTTTTGAGCCACTATTCTTAAGCTGCTTTGAAGGAGCGAATCAGGAAACATTTTCCTCCACCAGCATCACTTAGTGACCTGGCCACTTCTGCAGGAATGGCTCAAATTTCCTCCAGACACTGTGCAGGGCTTGTATCTGTCATTTCCAAGACCCAGCGATGCTGTATTGGCCTTAAAGGAGGACCTACGCCATACTAATGAATTACTGTGGTCTAAAACCAGGAATTGTAGCTTCATTGTCCAACCCCTGTATATATATCTGTATCTGTTGAGAAATAATTTTATTAAAACAGCAACAGTTGAGATCATTGCAGACTTAAACCAATCACAAATTTAACTACAAATTCTGTGAATTTAACTACCTCTGTAATACACTTATGTATCTTTCATATAGTTTAAGATAGGTTGTACATGCAGCCGTGCACACAGAGTGGAAGATCCAACGGTGGCAGAAATAAACCCAGAAGTTTATGTTTAATAAATTATCCTTGATATAAATAATACATAAATATATAAATAATTTGATTTAAATAATATAAAACTGTAATTAATACAAGTATTTTGTACCGCGACAGACCTAACGATACAATTCGCGATACTTTATCGCCTCTAGATGGCGACAGAGATCGTCTTATAAGTTAGTTCTAGACTCCTTTTGAAAGAAACCAGAAGCAGCGGCGTCAGAGAGGAATTAACTTACTAAAGGATACATCGCTTTTCCACTTTAGAGGGATCAGACTGATTTGAAGAACAGTTTGGCTTAAATGAAGGTAAATCACACGTTCTCGGTATTTAGGTATCTTTCCCTATATAGGCATAGGCCTACACTTATTCATGGCTCAACGAGCAGGAGGTGGTCCACCAAGCAATCAGTTTTACCTCTTGAAGCAAACACGACACGTTCGCATTATTCTAATAATCTTATGATACTACAATTGTTTTATCAAAAAGGCTCAAATCTAAATTTAATAAACACATTACTCGCTTGCACGTCTATTTACAGTAGGCTAATGTTAATATCAGATTAGGGCATTGACTAAGATGAAAAATTACACGGACCATTTGTCAAATTTATTGAAACTTTTTAGGAATAAACTGAAATGCAGTAGACACAATATTAAACTGTGCTAGCTGTCATGTGTCACGGTGATTGATTCATGTATACCCTCCATATGAAAATCTTAATTAGTGCGTCATTCTTAAAAGATTGTTATCGAAAAAAATAAATAAAAATAAAAATAAAAGTTCAACAAACTTCGGGTTGCAAAGTTTCAGGTTGACAAACACACAAAAAGGAAGCTGCTTAGGATCAGGTTATATAAACGTTCTCTGTCAACTCGGGGTTGACCCCAGGGTTAATGATTTTTTAAAAATGTTTTTAATTATTATTTTTTTTTTATTTAAGCAAAATCAAATAAACAATTTAAACATGAAATCCAAAAATACAAAGTAGTTAACAACAAACAAAAAAACTAAAATAATGACAATCAAAATAACTAAAAGACAGCATCAACATAAATAATTTTACAATGATATTAACCCAGGGTTAATGATGAACTCTGAATGACATGCTGATACTGTGTTCTGCTTTGTTTTATACTATTTATAGACAAAAAAAGTTAATAAATAAATAACTCAATAGTAATAAACAATTGTTTTACTTAAATTATGTATGAAATAATTAACATGCAATCATATATGTTCAACAGCCATCCAAATTGCAAATAGATTATGCAACATCTAATGCACTGTACAAACATTAGAATTGTACATAAGAGTGTTTTTTTTTAAACGTTACAATAGCAAAACTATTCTAAGCCAGTTTGTGGTTGTATGGCCTAAGCTAAACATTTTAAAAATGGATCTAATAAGTAATAAATATTTGCTTTTATTTTGACATTGCTAAAGCACACCTTTGTGAAAAGAAACATACCATTAAGCAGCAGCAGCAATCTCAAATTAGGACACTTAATAATGCCTTTTAAGTTTAAAAAGGATCAGCCTGTGAAGTCAAGTTCACAGTGTTATAAATGAAAAAGGTATATAGTGTGCGCAAGTGAATTTGGCGCAGATCAACCTTGTGCGCTGCAGGTAGGCTGAATGTAAATGTGGGCTATATGCTATTTGCTTAAGCTAAATTAAACACCAGAAAATATATTGTAGGCCTATTTTAACAGCTAAAATACAGTTAGCATATCGATTTTATTTTAAATTGTAGCTTGTTGCCCTAAAAATGAAAATGTAACCTGAAAACAAGTTATTAAAAATAAGCTTAATGAATAAATAAAATGAGAGGTATAGGCCTAATAGCCTAATGGTTTATGGAGGCGTTTTTACAAATGCCAACCGGACACAAAACCCCCCCACTCATGATAACAGAAAGCTAACATAACATAAAACTTTATTTTTTACCTTTAAGCTATGTAGCCTATTGAATTGCGTGTTATCCACTCCTAAATTTAACCTATTTTCACAAAAATAACTGAATTTCTTATTTGAGGTATAAGACAGACTCTGTATTTCTGGCTATTAATGTCTTAAAATGTAACTAAGTAACACATTTAGCAACTATTTATTTTTTTAATGACATTAGATTGTAACATTTAACTTTTTCAACACTGATATTTGTTGGGTAATAGGCTAGGCTGTGAAGACTGATGACTCGGTTATGCTGATTTCATTATATTTATTTACCAGTTATTACTGTGGGTTAGCTTGCATGTATAGGCATAGGTTGATGTCTTTATCTAAAACGTTAAATATTTATATAAAGAGACTAAAATAAAGAGACTAAAATAAAGAGACTAAAATATCATTTAAACAACTTGAAGCCGTGATGCGTCTGCGTTAATGTAAACTGTATCATTCATCCATCATTGATAAAATCAATAAAAGCGAAACTGTACATGTTATAAAAAGTATATTACTGCAGTAGTGCAAAGTAATAATAAATAAGTGAATAAATAGCGTAAATGAAAGGAACAAAAGGGAAAATCAGTCACCAGGTCTAGTGCCGCCCTATTATAAGTGCCCCCATCAATCCTGGCAGTGACTGTTTTGCACGATGGGACAGTATAGTGGGGCTCAACGTGACTCATTAAACGTTTGAAAACTTAATCTTTAACAAAACCAATAGGCAGCAAGTCTTTTGCTGTCATTTACGCTATTAGCCGCTTCATCTTCACTGCTCCAATACTCGTCTAACAGGTTATGGCACCGGCATCATCTCTTTTTGTGTTAATGTGTAAGATGGTAGCGCATCGAACTCGTTGTGGGGTTGTAGACGAGTGTGGCGCTGCACATCTTACACTTGCTAGACATCGCTGCGCACCGTAGAAGATTTGTTTTAAATAACATGCGAATGTGCGCGTCTGTGTGCTGTCATGTGCGCAGTGTTGCGGCGCTGATTGGTGCATCTGGTGTGCAATGCCCTAAAACCAATCAAATATCAGACTACCGCCCAAATACCCAATCAGAAAGAATGAATGTAATTTAATTTTAGAGCCAATCGATTGTCGTTTTCATGCTCGATTAACGCTGATGCGTTCGATTAATTGAATACTTGTGCACATCCCTATTGAGAACAGAACCCCTGGGTGAGAGCTGTGCACTTCTGACGGTTCATCAAGGATCTACCGCTGAACCTAATCTCACTATATTTGTTAAAGAGCCCATATTATGGATTTTTGAAAATGACCTTCCATGCAGTGTGTTACACAGCTCTAAGTAAAGTGAAATGTCCAGCTAAGGCTTAAATCTGAAAGTGCAAAGTGTTTAAAACGATTAATTCATATATAAAAGAGTCGACTCATTGTTGTTTAAATGAATCCTTATTAGAACGAGTCTTTAGCCGTTTCGGCTTGACGTCAACGCGAAACATAATAGTTGCGCGCGCAGACCCGGGAATTTTGAACTGCCCGGCCCCGCCCACAGACAGGAAGGAAAAGTGGAAGACAACAAGCACTGTATTGCAGTAAGTGTTGTAGCATAACCAGCGGGACAGCAGTGACGTGTGATCTGAGTAATATCTAAATAAATCTTTATTCTGTTTAATGGCAGTATAAAGATTTAGAGAGAAGTTATTGACAGCTCCGGTTGTATTGGTTTTCGCGTTTTGCTCTTTGTAGACGGTCCCTAAGGACCGGTCTCTCTGCTGCCTGCACAGAGTTTAATATAATGCGTCCGGCGCGTAGGCAAAGCTCATTTTTAGGAAAATAAGGTTGTAGGTGATTGTATACATTGCGACGGTTGAAAAGAGGTGCTATTTGTGTAGGAACAATGTTTCGGTCATGAGTTATTGATCCGGAAAACACGACTGCTGCTAACTTTACTGAACTTATCGGCATTCCGGTTAAATCATGTCCCGCAGACGCTATGCTCTGAAGTGCGAGGGAAAAGCTGTGTTATTTTCCCTACCTGGAAATCTCTTTTCCCTACCTGGAGTGGTTGAGGTTTTTTTCGTAAAATACCTGAGAATTAAATCCCCAACACGGTGCTGTGTTCACGTCATCTCTCTGAAGAGAGCTACACAAATCTACCAGCTTACGACGCGGGATTTGTTGCACGGTTGTTGTTAAAGGATGGATCAACACCCAGTTTATTTGGACCTGCGTGTTCTTCCAGTCTTGTTGACCGTAACAAGGTAAATATGGATGTAGTTGTCTGTGTTGTGTTTGCTCCGTGCAGCATGTAGCGGTAGCCGTTTAGCTTACTGCCGAATGAAACTATTTGTTGGCTTACAATAGTCCATGGAGTGTTAATTATTACTGAATGTTTGTTGTTATGATGAAGAATTTAGCAATACGCTGTTGTACAAAAGCAGTGATTTGTTTTCAATATGTTCTGGCATTGGGCTTCTGACACGTAAAGGACATGACGTGGTGACGTGACGTGGTAGCGTCACGTAAAGGAGGTGCTTGGGGAAAAAGACTCGCTCAGACGATTCATATGGGAGTCGGTGGGAAAATGAGGTAAAAATAAATATCATATTTAATTCATCTTGTTGTCTATATCTAATGATATAGTTATACTTTATTGGCCATTATTGAATAAAACTGATATTCAGCTAAAGCAGAGGTGCCCAAACTTTTTCTTACAAAGGGCCTAAAACCAAACTTACGAGCCGAAGGTAACTATAGTAACCATTGTTAATTTCCTTATTTATTTAATGTTTAAAAATGACTAGAAAACATTGCTTTATATTAACTTAATTGAGTTTGACATCCCTGTGTTAGTTCCACCTAGATTCTCTAAGACCTGTTCTTCAACTTTCTCCTGTTGACCCGTTGGCTCTACCAGGGGACATTGTCCTGCTGACTCTACTGACTTTCTCGTATTCTGGCTTTACCTTGGCCAACTCTTCAACTTCAGTTTACTCTTCCTTCCCTCAGGATTCACCTCAGGCTCTTGGCACTCCAGTTCTACCTCAGACCTCTCGCACACTGGTTCCACACTGGCTTTACTCCTACTAGACCTTGAGTATCTCTTTGTGTCTACCCGCATGACCTCAGTCACTCATCTCCCTGTTTTTGCATGTCATCCAGACTAGAATTTAACCATGGCTTCTCCCCTCCTTATTCCACTGTGGATCACCTTTATCCACACGGGGTCCTGTGTCACGGCCACTTTCTCCAGAGCTCTTTCCACCATCAAACTCCATTTGATCCGCTATGGTCTCCGCTACTGGTACCCCACCTTGGATCCTGGTCTTCCTTAAAATCTCATCAACCGCCAGAACCTCCACCTTTCCTCTGGAGTTCTGTCATGGTGCGAGGCATTCACTTTTCAGGGAGGAGCGTTCTGTCACAGTTATGTTTAATTCAGTCACTTTGTTCATTGTTTGTGCACTGCCTGCTGTTTAATTAATCTGCACCTGGATTTACCTTTAAGTGTGGAGTTTTTATGTTCTCCCTGTGTTATCGTGAGTTTACTCTGTGGCCATCTGCTTTCCTACAGCCCAAAGGTGCAGATTGTAAAATAATGCATTTGCTTTCATTACATTACAAAGTTATTTGTTTTGAAAATAACAACTTTACTATGCTCGTGGCTTGGAAGAAGAAAGTAAAATAAAGTCTTCATGTAAACAAGTGGAGTAGAAGTCAAGATTGGAGTTTACAACAGTGTGGTCCCAAATTACTTCAGATGGTGGCTAACTGTGTTACCCTTGTGCATATTCGGTGTACCGACCACAACATCCACGTATAGAAATCTGATATATGTCAATATATGGAAATTACATATTTAAATTACAAGTTTAGATTTCATCTACAGCGATATAATGTCATCTACATATATATAAGATCTTCAGGCACTCCTTTGAGAACCAGACCAAAAAGTGCATCCGTGAGCAAGAAAGATTGTGTATGAATTAAGTGGTTCTCACCATGAATAGCTATATACGCTGGAATAATGATAAGTAAGCGAGTAAGTAAATAATCTAATTTCAGTGCTTCAGGGGATTTAATTCTTTCCCTCACAAAAACTAATTACAAAATCTTAACCAAAAAAATCTGTACCAATTTATTTAGATTATTTATTACTTCAAATAAAATGTTGTGAGTAACTTCGTAACTGATTGCCTTGGTACATTACTTAAGAATTTAACACTTTAAGGGCGTACTCACTCTATATACGGTTGCCTTGAACCGGGCCGAAGCACGCTTGTCCCCGCTCCCATCTCCCCCGAAAGCCCGCACTCACATTACATTCGGGCCTGAGCATGCTTACGTTATCGATGACGCGCTGTTCAGTGCTCTCGCTCAGCACAGTGGACATTTCTTTCTATCATTATATCGTTTTAGTTGATTGATATGAAGTAACATGCAGTCAAATATTTTGCAAACAGATCAGCCACTTTTGACACTCATAAACTATCATAAAGTCCTCATGCGGCAGGAATTAGAAGGTTTGCTAAAGGTGCAGCTGTCGTGCAGAGAGGGGTTTGCATCTTTCATAATCTACAACAGTTTGCGTTCATTGATCAGTAAGAATGATTAATAAATCCATATGAAACAGTCCCCAAAAGTCACGTCTCGTCTTCAGTTTCGGGCTCAGGCGCACTTCGCACATACAAGCTCCGGCACACCTCTTCCAACCAGGCCAGGGCCAGCCAACTGTGCCTGAGCCCGAATCAGAGCACTCACACTTCTCAAACGATCTGGGAAAATGGGCCTAGGCAAGGTTCGGATAGCATAGTGTGAGTACGCCCTAAGACTTGTCCCCTGTGGATATGCATTTCTGAAAGTAAAATACTTCTACTCCACTCCATTGCCAAACGATTTCGTCTCCAAGCCTGTATTCCGATCTCAGAGCAAATTGACAAAGATACTGATTCAGCAGACTGTACCTTTAAAGCCTGTACTAAAATACTCTGAAGCCATCCTCTTGACTCTGCACGTCTCTCGTTAATTCCTAAACCATGATACTGTGAATCTAAAAATTCACAATTCCTTTTTTTAAATAAAATATTGGCAACTCTAAAACAAACCACTGCACATGCTTTGTGGAATAGTCATCCCTGGTGTTTTAGAGGCCAGACTGTAGCTGCTCTCTCCTGTAATGTGCTCAGTGTATTGGGAACGTGGAAATGAAGATCTGGACATTAATGGAGGGGGGGATGGTATGAGCAGGCGGGAGAGGTCACTCACCAAACACATCCTCTTCTGCCTCAGCCAGCGGAGTGGAGGACATCTTCAATCTGAAATAGCAAAACTTAGAAAATGTAACTGCATATGGACATGGGAACATTTCTATTTTGAAGCTTTTCAACTGAGAAGGCACAAATGTCACTTATCCACTGCAATGCACTAAGATTTGGTTCTTGATTTGTTGGTTCTAACTTCTCAAACTAAAACCTATAGAGTGAAATTAATGAAAAATAACTGTAACTTCTAGATGAAATAAAACTAAAAAATACTCTTAAATTAAAATTAATGTAAATCTCTTATATAAGACAATAATGTTCAAACATGTCATTCCGAACCTGATTATAAAACCTTATACCAAAAATAAAGAAGATATTTTGAATGATGTTGTTAACCAAACAGCTTTAGTGTGTATTGAGCACAATGTGCTTTTAACTACAATTTTAAAACACATAAGCACACGCTCTCTTATAGGGAGTACAAAAAAAAAAAATACACACATTTAAATAACTGACCAGTTGGCCAGGTTTTGGCTTTGGCTGCAACGAACACAGTGTTCAGGCAACAGGCCCCTTTGCCATCTGCTGCCCAGCACCTTCAGAACAATCAGTGACCCTTCCGTAAAATTCATAGCATCCATCCTTCCATCTATATTATTTGATAATATCTATCTATCTATCTATCTATCTGTCTGTCTGTCTGTCTGTCTGTCTGTCTGTCTGTCTGTCTATCTCTATCTATCTATCTGTCTGTCTGTCTGTCTATATTATTTGATAAACTGTCTATATGCCTATATGTTTATAAATATTATTTGATTATCTATCTATCTATCTATCTATCTATCTATCTATCTATCTATCTATCTATCTATCTATCTATCTATCTATCTATCTATCTATCTATCTATCTATCTATCTATCTATCTATCTATTTATTTATCTATCTATCTTTCAGATTTACCGTTTAATTTTAATATAAAAATGTGGTCGTAGTTGTTGGAAATTTATTTTAACTTCATATTTACCTTTATATTATACTTATAGTCACCTTAAAATAGCAGTTTACTCTTAACATCATCAGCATATGATGTAGCATAAAACCCTAATGTACATTGCAAAAACGGAACAGGTTTTGAAAGAAAAATATTTATTTGAGTTATTTTTTTTATTGTAGGATGACTGAATAAATTATAAGCTGAATTCTTATTCACTTCCAAAAACTAGATGTAATTGTTTACGGTAATCTTACATGAAATGGATATTAGATTTATTAAAATTTTTAAGGGATCTTTAACCATCAACCAATAACTGTTTTTACCTGAATAATTTCCCATGATGGAATTGCAAATTGAAAAAGGGATTTGGTTAGGACAGGTGGTTAAAAAGGTACGCCTCCCTTGTGGTTAATTTCAAACCCCTGCTCCATTAACCAGGGCCTCATCAAGGGCCAAGCAGTCACTAAACACAAAATACACATAAGACCAGAAAACAATCTGAACGCAAACATATAACTTTTGGTTCTTATTAAATGAATCTACTGTAGACTGACAGTTTGAATGACTATATGGGCCCCATTTTCAAAAGTCATCTCACTGTGATGGAGATATGAAGCTAATGGCCCCCCACACACATTATCCCATCTATGAGAATTAAGGAGGGGGGTGGAGGGCTGCTAAGTAGCTGACAGGCAGGGAATGGCAATAGCAAACAAATCGATATGGAGATGGGAGGGGACGAATCTGACCTGTGTGCACATATCAGCAAATAAAAGCTTACTTTGACTGCAGAGCTAAAAGAACAAATAAGGGTACATCAACATTTCCTTAGCTATGCAGAGATGTTTAACCTTGCATGTCAAAGACATAATGCCTGATCAATAAAACGTGTGAAACCAGAACTTACACTCTTTATAGAAAGCTTTAATGTAGCTCACCTCTGCTATAAGTGCTGCAGATGACAACAGGACAAACACAGGCTGAAAATCATGAATATTTCATCATGGCAAAAGGACGGGAGCAGGATGAAAGCTGGATAAACAGACTCACCTCTATTTAAGTTGCGTATCCCACAGTGAAGCTCAGCTGCTGGGATGGGCTGACATACTGCTCCTCTGTCCTGCTTACGGGATGCTGCTGGAGGACTCCTGTTCCTGGATGAGCAAAAATTTACAGCGTCATTGGGCTACTCAGAGTGAACACACACACACAGTCCTCAGCGACAGAATGTCAGACACTGCTATACATACCCAAGGACAGTGATGAAATGAAGGAGGCTGAAAGGGGGAGAGAGAGAGGGAGAGAGAGGAGGGAGGCAGAGACACATGTGCATCATGAATCAATGTTATTACCACTCCAACAACCAATCAGATTTTGTACCCCATCACAGTGAAAACCTGTGTGTTTCATTTCACTTACATACATGTGCAGCTATGGTGAATCTGCTATAACCAGGACTTATGTGGATTATCTTTAAAAATGAATTTATGATTATATTGATGGATTTTACATTATAGTGTAATAATAAATATAACATTAATAAAAATAAATAAATATTATTAACTAGGCTGTGCATAATTTCAAAAGTGTTTTGACAATAGACTGGGCTTTTTACATAAAACGTAACTAAAATTTTTGCTGTTTGATTTTACGAAATAACATTATAATAATGTAAAAACGTTGTTTCCATACATTTCACCCACAAACTCTATTTCAACATATCTTTATACATTCACCGAAACATCTTAATCTGACTGCGTATTTTGATAACGTCAGTAATGTTTTGACCGTTTGCTCGACTGGGACCGGAACAAAAACATCATTGGATATCAACGGTTGCCATCTACGGTCTTATTGGACATCTGGATGTAGGCGGGTAACTATTCAAAGTCTGCAACGCCGTTGGTTAAGGAAGCAAAGACCCAACCCACTATTGACAGTGATTGGCCAGGGGCTCGGCGGGAGGACACATTTGTGATTTGAAATTTCAAATACTGCCAGTGTCGTCCCGAGTCGGTGTTTTGTTAGTTGCTCGTCTGTTAGTGCAGTTTAACTTTAGATATTTTTATACAGCTAGTGCGAGAGTAGTCTGTAATTGAGTAGGCACTCGACGACAGCACTGTTAAGGATAAAGTTTGATTTGCTTCGTTGCGTGTTAAGAGGTAAAACGGCGAGAATGGCTGGAACAGAAGGACCCCTGAAGGTAAATTATATTACCGTTATACAACATAATTTTCACCGGATAGCAATGCATAGGTTATGTTTATGTAAAATGTTACAAGGAATGCATAAATGCATTAGATGGCATATGTTCTAAACTGCAGAATTGTATAAATGTGCCCCAATCCTCTTATCTTTTCACAATATAGTTCAAATGTTTAACCACAAAAGTGTAACGTATTATTTTTCCATTTATTTGCGTTATTTTTGTGTGTATTTGCATGGTTCTGTGCTAGAAACTAGTTCAAAACGAGATTCATCCACCCTAAAACCCAACATTACAGATCCCTACAACGGTTATAGCATTGGGGAATTCAACAAACCCTTTTCACCCAAAAGCGTTTTAACGAGTGTTCCCAGGTTAGTAGTCTGTGGGTGGTACTCGGCCATGTGTTAGCGTTGAGGCTAATACTTTTGAATGGCGAACAGAAACGTTTAGGTGTAATTTGTGAGTTATTTTAATCGTTTATGTCTTTTGTCTTTGAATAAAAGCCAAATTTAACTCAAATGCTTTCTGGCATCCTACTGTGCCTCACTGTAATGACACTTATTACCCTCTTTATTGTTTAAATTCTTAGTAAGATTTTTACAGAGTATGGCTGTATTTAACTTTTTAAAAAAAAAAAATATGCATCCAGAAAAGTTAAAAATAATATTTAATCATGGCAATTACAATGAAAATACAACAGATTAAAGTATAGTACAGATGATACAGGTATTACATTTTTGCAGCAAGCGAAGTATGACAATTTGAAAGAAGTATAACAATGTTTTAGCAAAGTGAAAGAAAAACAAGAAAAATTAACACTGAATATTAAATGTTATAAATATAATAAATATGTTTTAGAATATTTAACTTTTTTTATTAAACTCTGAAATGGTATTCAAGTACAGTTCCAATTCTCGTTTAAAAATACTAAATTTGCTTTATGTATAGTGTGTTTACATTTGTGTAAAACAATTCCAATAAATAATGTGTATACAAACTCTTGACTAAAGGAATTGTTTTTATTTAATGTAAAACTCCAAATCAACACAGCTATAGTTTAAAGAAGAATTGCTACAAATATTATGGACAAATAAAGAATTCATATCAGACCAAAAAGTTTTAACAAAGGGACAATCCCTAAAAAGTGAGCAACAGACTCCGAAGTCTCACAGGAAGAGCAAGCTGTCAATGTCAATTTTCTGTGAAAAATTAACTGGAAAAAATCTGAGTAATTAAAAAAAAAAATCGTAAATTTTATTTGTTAAAAAAAAATGGGGGGATTGACCAAGCATACGACCATTTAATATCGTCGGAAATTGTTCCAATAAGAAATAGAAGAGGGAGTTGAGATGACAAGATCTAAAAAAAGACCTGATTTGAAAAAAAAAATACTTGAACATCACTCGATAAATATGGGGAGTTAGAGACTTTAATATAAAGATATGAGACTTTTTTTTCCCCAAAGACAAATGTATTTTCAAGCATTTAAAAAAAAAACAACTAATTGTAGATCAGATAATTTTCCCATTAGAACATCATGTCATCTTTTTTATTTATTTATGAGGAAATCGTAATGATTATCAGATGTTTATTTAATGTGCTTTTCTATATTGATTGATAAAATAATCTCTTTTGTAAAATTGGTGTAATGTTGTTATAAATTCTTTTAGAGTTTATTTGAGAATAAGGCTCTCAGCAAGCCCAAGAAAGATGACAAGCGTCTGTCTGTGGAGCGGATCTATCAGAAGAAGACCCAGCTGGAGCATATTCTGCTCCGACCTGACACCTACATAGGCTCAGTGGAACCTGTGACTCAGGTATGGAAGAGCCAAACTTCATAATGATTAAGTTGTTACCAGTTCTTTGGCTGTTCGTTCAATCAAATCTATTTGGATACAAACATAAGATAGTCCTCTTACTGAGTTTTGAGGTATTTTTCTGAAGAAAACAACATCTTTTTAATGACCTGACATTTTTTTCTTCTTTTTTTTAGCAAATGTGGGTGTTTGATGAGGATATCGGGATGAATTGCAGAGACATCACATTTGTGCCAGGACTCTACAAGATTTTTGATGAGATTCTGGGTGAGTTTATGGCGAATGTCATGCAAGCTAAAGCTAACCGTTTCTTATGGATTAGTCTAACCATCATTAAATCAAATAGTTAACTATTCTGGTTATCACAGTGGTCGCTTAATAACATGTTGGGAAATCTGGCTTAGATTGTGTTTGGCAGGTGTACAAAAGATGTACCTTCATTTAACAATGGTATGTTTTTGTAAATGCTTTGTAACATCAAAGTACTTTAAGTGATGTAATGTTTAAACAAAATGCACGAAATATTGTGTGTAAGCAATGACAGCATTTGTTGAATGCATTTTTATATCTGTATTAATAGTGTGCCATTATTTTCTTGAAGAAATCATTGAAGGTATCCTTTTGTTATTCCAAACTAAAAACAATTGTCTTCTACACTTATTCTTCTTACATAAACCTGACAGATTTGTGTTCCTTTATTTACAATTTTACATAATGTGTTGTAAAATATGATTGTTAATTCCCATAATTCCATTCATGATTAATAATGTGCAAGTAGTTTAATCCAAGTCTCTGACAAATCAGTTCAGATAACAAGTTGATATAATTTAGGTTTTTAGCTTTCATTTACATATCAATCACACATAAAAAAAAGCACATTAAGTATAGTAAAAGTTGACAAATGACACGTTGCTGCTAGAATGTAATATTCATTGTTCTGTTACTAGTGAATGCTGCTGATAACAAACAGAGGGACAAGACTATGAACTGCATCAAGGTCAACGTTGACTCGTAAGTACTGTCCATTCTCTCATTGGTGTTGGTTGAGAGTATGCGTGAGTGATGCATATTTGTGTATCTGCAGAGAGAATAACACAATCAGTGTGTGGAACAATGGGAAGGGTATTCCTGTGGTTGAACACAAAGTGGAAAAAGTGTATGTTCCTGCTTTGATCTTTGGCCAACTCTTGACCTCCAGTAACTACGATGATGATCAGAAGAAGGTCACAGGTGAGGATGTTTTGAAAGTAAATGGATTCATAACAGAGCACTTCATATGGGGGGTGTCTTGAAGTTGATGTGTAATTGTGTGTTGTCATTAGGGGGGCGAAATGGATATGGTGCCAAGCTGTGTAACATCTTCAGTCTAAAGTTTACTGTGGAGACTGCTTGCAGAGAGTCAAAACGCTGTTTTAAACAGGTGAGTGTTAAGGACTGTGTATTAGGACAGCAGCTACCGATTAATCCACCACTGTAATCGATAGATTAGCTTTTTCCCTTTTTTGAAGATCTTGTGACTGAAATGCAATACAGAAGTAAAAAGTGCACAAAAATTAATCAAAGATACACACACACACACACCACAAACTTTATTGCATTAGTACTTTGATGGACATTTTTAAAAAGGTACCACCTGGAAGAATCTTAAATTTTCAAAATTGAACTGAAAATCATATTTAACTTTGAATTAATTTTTGTGTGAATTTTATTTATTTATATTTTAAATTTTCATCTAAGTAACTATTGTAATACGAATTTGTTTTTATCATGTAATATTTTTATGTATATCCATCTTGCCATGAAATAGACAGACATAAGTTGCTGATGTAGCAATAAATAAATTATTTAAAAAAACTTTATTGCATTCAACTCAATATGCAGCCACTGCACTATTTTCTGAATTTTAAACAATGGAATGTTTATTTCACCAGAAATTACATTAACAATATAATTACAGGATAAAATAAAAACAACCAGCATCTTGCTTAAAAGAAATATCAGCAAATTAAATAAACGTTATATAGGCAGTGAGTTATGTTTTCTTTTTTTAAACAAAGCATTGATTACTACAAATTTAATTGATTTTTGCAATTGATATAAGTTCAGCCCTAGTATTAATAGTTTGCTTTAACTGATAAAGTTAATTAATGACTTCTGGCTAAGCAATGAGCTATTATTATTATTTTGTTAGGCCAGATAAAATTTTGGCAGGGCAAGTAAAAGGCTTTACTGCTGTTGAACTCTGCTTTGGGCCAAGCAATTTACCTACAGTTTCTGTAGAGAAATAATGCTGCAAATTTAGACATTAAGCAGGAGGAATTCTTGGCACAATTCTTGTGAATTTGGCCTAATCATCTCATTGTAAAAATGTGTATACATATTCTTTTCTGCTTGATAAAAGCAAAAGACCACATTTGTAACACATCCAAACATCATTGAGATCATTAATTTGCGTGTTTGTGCAAACTCCATGTTTGGATTCATAAGCTGGAGTAATTTCTCCCAATGAATCGATGCAAACTTTGCTACTGAAGTATTTCTGGCTGTTTTGTGTGGCAGTATGGCCCCTCAAACATTTTGTGTAGCTTTACTCTGTTCTGACTATTTAGAATTCCGAGAGAAATCCATTCATGGAGTACTTATTTAGCACATGTATACTTTAGCTATCAGACAGTCAGATGTGAATTTGCTAGTGGCAGTCCTTCATTAACCAGAATGTATTTTAATCTTTTCTCCATAGACCTGGTTTGACAACATGGGTCGAGCAGGTGAATCTAAAATTAAACCCTTCGACGGTGATGACTACACTTGCATCACATTCCAGCCAGACCTGGCCAAGTTTAAGATGCAAGCTTTAGATAAAGACACCGTTGCGCTACTGACTCGACGAGCATATGACATTGCTGGATCCACTAAAGGTGTCCGTGTCTTTCTCAATGGAAAGAGACTGCCAGTGAGTTATTTATTTCATTGCCCTTAACCCCACATTCACTGTATTTCTTGATTAAAAAAAAAAAAAAAAAATTTAACGCATATTTAAATTCCTTTTATCTTTCAGATTAATAGTTTCCGCACCTATGTGGACTTGTATGTGAAGGAAAAGGTGGATGAAACTGGTTCTCCCCTGACAGTGGTTCACGAGATGGTGAATGAGCGCTGGGAAGTATGTCTTACCCTCAGTGAGAAAGGATTCCAGCAAGTCAGCTTTGTTAACAGCATTGCTACAACTAAGGTAGTGTCTTCAGATTATTAACAAGCCTTTTCAAAACTGTTCAAAAATGGTGTTTTTAATAAAATCTTCAATCAAATAGATGTGGCATGCAGTGCATCCGGAAAGTATTTATAGTGCTTCACTTTTTCCTTATTCCAAAATGTTTTACATTTTCATTTATTTCCTTACTTCTACACACAATACCCCTTAATGACAATGTGAAAAAAAGATTTTTTTTTTAATTGTTGCAAATTTATTTTAAAAAAAAACAACCTGAAAAATCACACGTACATAAGTATTCACATCCTTTGCCATGAAACTGTATTAGTGATCATTAAACTTGTTCCTGGAGGTCCGGTGTTCTGCAGATTTTAGCTCCAACCCTAATCAAACACCTGAACAAGCTAGTCAGGCTCTCACTAGGTATACTTGAAGCATCCAGGCAGGTGTTTTGAGACAAGTTGGAGCTAAACCCTGCAGGGACACTGGCCCTCCAGGACCGAGATTGGTGATCCCTGCTCTATATGTACATACTCAGGTACATATTTTCCGCTGATCGTTCTTCAGATGTTTCAGCAGATTAATTGAAGCTCAGCTGTGGTAAATTCCGCTGATTGGACGTTATTTAAAAAGGCATACACCTGTCTATATAAGGTCCCAGGGTTGACAGTGCATGTCAAAGCACAAACCAAGCATGACGACAAAGGAATTGTCTGTAGACCTCCTACACAGGATTGTCACAAGGGCACAAGGCTTTTGAAGGTTACAGAAATTTCTGCTGCTCTGAAAGTTCCAATGAGCACAGTGGCCTCCATCATCCGTAAGTGGAAGATATTTGGAACCACCAGGACTCTTCCTAGAGCTGGCCGGCCATCTAAGCTGAGTGATTAGGAGAGAATGGCCTTAGGGCGTACTCACACTATGTACAGTTCCCTTTAACCGGGCCAAAGCACGGGTCCTTCCGTCTCCCCAGGCGGCCCGCACTTTCATTGCATTTGGGCCTAAGTACGCGTACGTCATCGATGCGCTATTAGAAGCGCTCTTGGAGATTTCTTTATATCATTTTAGTCGTTTGATATGCAGTGACACACAGTCAAATATTCCGCCGAAGAGATCAGCCACTGCTGACGCTCATAAACAATCATAAAGTCCTCATGCTGCAGGTTCAGAAGGTTTACTAAAGGTGCGGCTGTCATGCAGTGAGGGGTTTGCGTCTTTAATAATCTACGACAGTGCGTTCAGTAAACAGTAAGAATGATTAATAAATCCATATGAAACAGTCCCCAAAAGTCACGTCTCCTCTTCAGTTTCGGGCTTAGGGGCGCTTTGCACTCTCACTACAAGCATACTGCGCCGAAGCCCGATTCAACGCACTCACACTTTTAAAATTATCTGGGAAACGGTCCTGAGCACGGTTCAGATAGAATAGTGTGAGTACGCCCTTCAGTGTTTCCCCTACCATATGATTAGGGGGGCTCCCCGCCCCCCCTTTAAAGTCAAGTTAATGTTTTTTCTTCTTTTAATAAACAAGCTAAATAGCCTATGCAGGGCTTAATTTGTGCCGAAACACGCCGGATCCGAATCCGGCATCTCTGAAATCTGATCCAGCACCTCATTTTACCTATCCCCCTTATCAAAACCGCCCTCCTTCCCTGTCTGCTGTTCACTTTCACCTGTTTCTGCGACTCCCCGAGACCCCATCTCATCTCACTTTCGCCCGCGACGCCCCTCCAGCATCCAACGCCCCGCCATCCACCCATTTACACAACGGCATGTCTTTTCTGTCTCTACACGTCGTGCGTTTACAAATCTCTGCTCTCTGAATCGCGCACGGTCGAGTCCCACACAGCCACTCTCTGAGTGTCAGAATGTCATCTGACAGCAATAACGTTGTTGAATTGAAATTTTGCTTTATCAGTTGTAATAAGTGGTACTCCCATGTCCACTGCATTTCCGGCCATAGAATATTAAATAAATTATTTGTATTGCTAACTTTTAACTAAACTTTTAATCCATTACGTGTCATAACATGTCATAACATAACCACGAGGTTACGTCAAACAACAAAAATTTGATCATGATTACGTTGACGTTACGTAACACGTGGATTTTGGCTAGGATGTCGCGTCAACCTACAGAAAACAGAAAAGGGTCGTTTGAGGTGCGCCTCGCCTTGACTGCAATGTAGACTGCAGCAGGCGGCTGCAGTAAGAGGAGGGCTCAAAAAATACATCAGAAGTCGGACACTTCCCGAATCTCGCTGTTTTGCCGCCTGGAAACGACACCAGTAGCGGAGATCGCGGACGAATGACCTCAAAAAATATAACTTATAGTAAATATTAAAGTGTTTTTGAACATGTTTTTTCAGTATTTGGTTATGTTTATAGTTGCTGTGATACTATATAGAATTTAAATAGGCTATTTTTATAATATGCATATGGTTCAAAAACACTATAGCATTCCTATAAGTTACTAGAGTATTTTTTTAATGTGGGAGTGGATGCAATTGAAATATCAAATAGATGGCCAGAATCACAGAGGATGAACAGCTCATTACTTAAAAGGTTGAACTGTATTTAAAATATACATCTGTAAAGATGTACCACTGTATTCAAGAGTGGTAAACATTAAAAGAAAACTGGAAACGGAAAGGAAACACTGCCCTTAGTCAAGGAGATGATCTATAACCCGATGGTCACTCTGTCTGAGCTTCAGCGTTCTTCTGGGGAGAGAGTAGAACCTAACATAATGACAACCATCTCAAAATCAGGCCTTTATGGTAGATTGGCCAGACGGAAGCCACTCCTTCATAAAGGACACATAGCAGCATGCCTGGAATTTGCCAAAAGGCACCCGAAGGACGCTTATAAAAACCATAAGAAAAATCCTCTGGTCTGAGACTCAAAATGAAACTCTTTGGAGGGAATGCCAGGCGTTACGTTGGGAGAAAACCAATGACCACTCATCACCAGGCTGTGGGGATGTTTTTCAGCAGCAGGAACTGGAAGACTGGTCAGGATAGAGGGAAAAAGAATGCAGAAATGTACAGAGACATCCTGAATGTAAACCTGCTTCAAACCACAAAAAATATCAATGGAGTGGCTTCATGAAAACTCGGCAAATTTCCGTGAATGGCCCAGCCAGAGCCCAGAATTCAATCCTATTGAACATCTCTGGAGCGATCTGAAAATGGCTGTCGCTTCCACTCCAACCTTATAGAGCTTGAGAGGTACTGCAAAGAGGAATGGGAAAAATTCCCAAAGACAGGTGTGCCAAGCTTGTGGCATCATATTCAAAAAGGCTTAAGACTTAATTATTATTATTTATTTTTTTAAGGCTGTAACAACATAAACAAAGTGAGGCGCTACGAATACTTTCTGGATGCACTGTATATTATAAAGCAGAGTTTATTGATTTATGTCTGTGTGAAGTAATTGCTACAAAGTAATAAAAAGTGTGCGATTTTATTTTTATTCTGTTATTTTCTAGCAGTGGTTGGAAGGGAGGGATTTTAGAGTATTTTGCCTAAGCTGTTAATCTTCTGACAAGAAATTCCATTATAAAGTGGAAGTTTAGAACTTTTTTGATTCTGTATAAGATAATGTAAATTGTATAAAGTTATCAGTTTTGATTTAATGACTTTAATTTAGGATTTTATTAACGAATATTCGTTAGGGTGCATTCATACAGTAAATGTTCTTTGTGACGAACAAAGTCAATGTTTCATTCAATTCAGTTTCTAAAGCAGCCCTTCATAAATCATCATTCAGCTATATTTGGTCATTGTAATGGTATGTTTCAGGGTGGCAGACACACAGACTATGTTGCAGATCAGATTGTGTCCAAACTGATCGAAGTAGTGAAAAAGAAGAACAAGGCTGGAGTGGCTGTCAAACCTTTCCAGGTACATCCAGATGTTCTGCAAACTGCATCCAAAATAGTATTGCCTTCTCATGGCTTTCTAAATTAATGGTCATGTGCTGGTTTAACATTGTGTACAGGTCAAGAACCATATGTGGTTGTTTGTGAACTGTCTGATTGAGAACCCCAGCTTTGACTCTCAGACCAAGGAGAATATGACCTTACAGCAGAAGAACTTTGGTTCCACCTGCTCTCTGAGTGACAAGTTTGTTAAACAGGTAAGAACAGTGATTTCTCAATCATTTCATTGCAGTAAGAAATCATGGGATAATGGGTGAGAGTTTACCCGTAAAATAAATGTTAGAAGTATATAACTAGTTAGTCCATGTTAATTATTTATTACTTGGTTTTTATTAATGCATCATTACCACCAAACAAAGAGAATGGGATCTACATGCAAAACAAAGTATAAAATTAGCCTTAATGTTAGAAAAATAAATTTCAATAAATTCTCCAAACAGTGCGATCAGATCTGCTATAGAATAGATCACACCAGGATGACAAGTTTTTACTAGTTGGAGAAGCATGTTTTATTTTATTGTGTTGGCTTTAATTCAGTGAGGAAGGTATTTTGTTCAGCTCAAACTGTAAATAGCCTATTAATTATTTTTCTGTGTTTTTACAAGCCGAAAACCTTAATACTGTTGTGTTTTGTTTCTCACGTAATGCATTCAGGCTATAAAGTGATGCAACTCAATGAATTTGTAATACTAGCTTGAATAACTTTGACACAAATCTTCAAGATATGATTCCTGTATGACTGCCACTGGATTTTGGCAGCGGTTAGTGCAACTGAACTGTTAAAGGTCTTATAAACTCCTAATCCGTCTGTGTCTGTAGGCTAATGGATGTGGAATTGTGGAAAGCATTATGAACTGGGTGAAGTTTAAAGCCCAGGCTCAGCTCAATAAGAAATGCTCAGCTGTCAAACACACGAAGATTAAAGGAGTACCCAAGCTGGATGATGCTAACGATGCAGGTAACGAGTGTTTGTTGTAATGTTAAATAATCACGACACCTTCATCCTGATGTTAACCGCAGAGTGCTTCGTTTGTTTTAGGTGGAAAAAACTCCAATAGCTGCACTCTAATCCTGACCGAAGGAGACTCGGCCAAAACTTTGGCCGTGTCGGGTCTTGGTGTGGTGGGACGTGATCGATATGGTGTCTTCCCTCTGCGTGGTAAAATGCTTAACGTTCGAGAAGCGTCACACAAACAGGTTAATGACTTTAAATCTTAATTGGGTCATTTTTAGTTGCATACCCCTAAAGTTATTGTTTGTTAGCTTTTTGTTGTTGTTTTTTGTTTTTCTTCATTAATTTTTATTTTTGGTTACAGAGTTGGTGTGTGTGTTAGAGACATTGTGTGACAAAACAGTGTTCTTACGAATATTACATTTTGCTATATTCAAATGCTTTTCATTGGCTTATTCTGCTCATTTGTAAAGCTTGATTTATACTTCTGTGTTGAAAGTTTGCTATATCCCATGGTGCATCTCTTGCATGGAGCCACTGCTGTTGTGAGCATTTACACTTCTGTTTTTTGTCTGTTACTCTACAATAACACCTTGTATGGCAATGGAGTTTCTGTTTTGCTATCCAGTAGGGTAGTCTCGATACTTGAATTCGATACCAATTGGTACTGAACTTTTAAAAACGTCCGTTTCCTGCAAACATTTGAGCGCTCTGGAGCATGATTTTAAACAGCGCTGATTTGCCAGTGTTCACATGCTCAACAGAAATGACTGTGATTTAGCCGTGAAGGTCATCAGTTCACCGAACTCACCGCTGTTTACTGAGTGTAACCAAAGAGTGACACTTGAGTATTTTAAAGCTGCAATTCATCAGCGGATCGCTTGTATGTCAGCTTATTGACAAACCAGCTGATCGACGTGACTTTGAAATGGTCCAGTGTCCCTGTGCAGTAAACAGTGGTGAATTTGTTAAAACGTTGACCTTCTCGGCCAATCACAGTTATTTCTGTAGAGCACATTAGGCCTGTCACAATAATCAATATATCGTCTTATCGCACAACACATGAACATGACCACAATAGTTTTTGGTGATGCAATATATATCGCCCATAAATAAAAAAAGCAATTCTAGCAATATTATATTTCTATTGAAAGTGTCGGTATGGTTTAAAAAAAAAACAGTATTTACTGTAAATTACTTGAGTATATTTTCATATGAGTGTCTGACAACTAAAGATTGATCTGGAAGCAGATATCGCAGCCTCTGGTACTTTTTACCTTGGATTTTTTTTTATAGATATGCATTTTTACATTTCTGATTTCAATGCCTAATTAAATTGCTAAAATGAACATAATTAAATATTCTTAAGAATGAAATATTGTGTGTTCTTTGGAAGATTGTACTTGTATTATGATGATATTATATTTTCATTCTGGCATTATGAGTGGAATAAAATGACAATAATATTGTTTATCGCAATATATCTTACAGCACAAGATATCGTGACAGGCCTAGAGCACATGAACACAATGGCAAATCAGCTCAAAGAACATGCTCCGCAGCGCTTAAATGTTTGCAGGAAATGGACGTTTTTTTAAACTTTAGATTGGTATCGAATTCCAGTATCGCGTCAAATTCACTGAATGCATGCAATGCTATAGTAGATCACTCAAACTGCACTCATTCAAGAAAACAAAACTGCCTAACATTCAACAACTTTAATCATAGTGTAAACAAAAGTCTTCATCTTGAGCTTCTTCGCAGAACTTGACCCTCTTGCATTCGGAAGAGTTCATCCATAGGCCCTAATCCCTTTGAAGGAATTAGAGCTGCTTGCTTGTAAAACACTCAAGCCATCAGACACATCAGCTCATGGCTCTCTCAGCCTTGATTGTGTGAAGACTGCACAGGACATGCTGTGTACACTATGAATAACAATAAATTAGGCTAAAGCAGTATACCAGGGTCTTGTGTAAAACACACTTACAATAAAAGGGAAGGGTCTCAATAAAATTTAAAAGACCCATTAATTCTGTCAATTCTTAATATATTTTTTTTAGGTAAGGCTGTTAATATATTGTCTTAAATCTTGTTTGACTTCATTTTTCACATGGCATGATTAGATTTTTCTGTAAAAGTTTAGTGACTGAGTGAGGTAAATAGAGACCTTGCCTCAAATCAGAGAACAGGCATTGTGAAAAATCTCTAGTGCTCCATGCAAGAAAGTCAGATGATTTAGAACAGTTCTATGTATTAAC